>CAXDID010000905.1:0-250532 GCA_963988835.1 Hexamita inflata | reverse complement strand
TATCGAGACAGCACAAACAGTATTCATTGAGACTTTCGAAAGCAAAACATGCCATATACATGTATATATCGGCTCACTCTTTTGAATTATAGATGATTCAGCATATGGTTCAGTTAAACTAACATACAGATTTTTAAACAAGACAATGTATAGACGTAATTTACAGTTAATTTACAGTTGTAAAATAAATGATTTATTTTACTTAGTTTGTGAAAGAATACATGTGATTTTCTAAAAAACACTAAAATTATATATAAGCAGTCCACTCCAATTGATGGAAGAATAAGATATTACTAACTTCTTAATGTTTAAATACTATGACAACAAAAATTCTGTCATAAATTAAGAAATATAAGAAATTTTGACTGAATAATATTAATATGCGAATAAAGAATACTATTAGCTAGTAGCTGAAAAGACAATTCTCAATGATGATTTCGATGAGCAGTCGAATAATTTCGACACTGATTCTTCAGAAAAATCATTAATTAAATAAGAAGAATCATAAAATTAGTTGAATTAAGTTTAAGAAGAGTAGTATTAAAATATTTTGGGTCCATTTACTTCCTAAAGACAGAATTTTAACATAATAGATTAATTTATTAAAGAAGAAATATCAAAACTCACTGCTAATGCAATAATAAAATAATAAGTTGTTTCTAAATGTAATTAGTGTTGTTAAACTGATTTATAAATACAAAAACAAGAGTAAGGAACTTAAAAGTCTGTAGAAAATCTTAATTAAAGTAATTAAACAGAAACAGCCGTGAATAAATTCGTTAAATAACCTAAATACAGAAATCAACTACAACCTGTGTTGATAATGATTGAAAAAAGATATAAAAAGTGAGTTGTTATTAATAATAATACTATTTTTAATAACGTATGAATGAATAAGACAACATATAATAAAACTCATATCTCATCAAAAGTGAATAAACAATCAGACTCTTCTTTGCAATTAGCTAGCTCTTTCTGATTCGGTGCAATAATCTAGATTTCGTCAGAGAACTTCTTCAAAGTGTCACTAACAATTTATTTGTCGTACTTCGCCAAGTGGTCCTGCTCTTTTTCAATCTTATTTTGGACTTTAGTTACTAACTAATTCAGATCCTCTTTTGAAACGTTTTGATTTTTGCTTTTCATAACCTCTAGTTCTCCTTCAGCGCGTTCTTTAACAAAAGCTCTCAATTCGTCAGATGTTTTTATAAAGAATCTTTTGTATAGAACTTCCGTGACGTATTTATACGAGAAACTCTTATATTAATTTTATAACGTTAACGGCCGATTAGTTCATCAAGGTGGAACCAGTTGAACTAACGTCTTTCGCGTTTGTTCATTTACTTGAACAGAATAATGGCGGCTTTTACGCATGTCATTTGTTGACTATAAATCCTGTTAAACTCGCTTAGAAAGCAAGCTTGACAGCTCTCATCCTGCTGCTTAGAAGTTCTAGCGCGATTCTAGGGGTTTGCTTCGTGTATCATATAGTTGGTGTGTGAGTTTTTAATAAAGCAGTATTAGAGCGCAACTAAGATATAATCTGAGTAAGGAAAAACTTTCTGCAATATTGCTGAAAATTATAATATACAAATATTATGATAATTAATATTATGCCTCCGTAGCTCAGCTGGTTAGAGCGTGCGGCTGTTAACCGCAAGGTCGACGGTTCAATCCCGTCCAGAGGCGATTTTTATATTTTCTTATGTATTTTATTATTATTGCTATTTTTGATAGCGAGCTGAATAATTATTCTACAGTATCATTTTTGATTGTTTAATATTTGTTTAACAATGTTAAACAGTGTGAGGTTATAAAAATTATTTTAAATATTGCATATTCATCTTATTAATGCAAATATAGTATAATATTTTATATTCCACCTCACTATATGCTTATTGCAATTATTTCGTAGCAGTTAAATTGCTTCTCTTTGGAGTCGCAAATCATTTATCATTCACAATCCAGTTCGGTCTAGTTTTTGGGTGTTTCTGATATTAATTTACCGCAGGAGGAATTGGATATTTGCACTTCTTAGTTAGTTGGTAAAAACTACATTGCTTACATTTACGTGGGTGAGATCATATTTTAGTCCGAGTAGCTTACGTTTTCAGCTGAGTCCACGATAGATATTTCTTTGGATTGTCAGACTGCTAATAAGTGCAACTATACCGATATTTACCAGTTTTCTATTGCCAGCTTTGAGTTCGCGTTCACTGATATAAACATTCAGCTTTCTGGAGCTGCTGGATAGCTCCGTTACCGCATCTTCGACCACAGTGACTGCTACAGCGAGGCCAAAGTGACGCAGGACCTAAAACCCGGCTTCGAAAAGCTCAATTTGGTGTTAAAACCTCGTCAAAGGTGTTAAACTGCTCCGGATGACGCGACTCTAATGAGGGGAATTATTCAAAACGGAGAAACGATTATGAACGAAACGGTTGCAATTTCAGGAACCTGGAGCGACTACGTTCACAACACGCTCACTTGGGACATCACGTGCACAGACGCTACTTGCAGCTAAAAGGTGGCTGACCTCATAAACAAGGACACACAACCCATCAGCTACTTCTACTAGACCAAATTAACAGTGGTTAAGACTGATAACACACAGACATATTTAGAAACTATCATAATCCCAGTAACGAGCATATAACCAATACAAGGAGACGACTGCCACTCACTCGTAACAGGTGAATTCTTCGTTGATAGAATCATCGTCACGCTGTACCCAGGCGTGTGCGCCGTGTGCAGACGCGAAAATTACGCAACACTGGTAGATTTCGACTATATCAATCAAACAATCTTAGTTAGCGAACTCGAAGATTTCTCAGGATTTATATTGAGAGAATCTAGCAAAGTATATTCAATTGACGGCAGAGCCTAATAAACACTAACTTTATAATGCAGTGATTATAACTCTGATCACTGTGCAGCCGATTTACAAAAAATAACAACCCTGCCAAGCAATATAACAGGATAAATAATCTACGAATTCATTAAGGGAACAACGGTAGTACATAAAACAGCTTATCCACTTCAAATATTGGTAGCTGAGTTCCAGAAGTGCAAAGTTGTTCTAAAAGAAGCTGAGGTTTGCTTGAGCTTAGATAAAGCCATGGGTGTTTCATAACGTGTGCAAATTACTATAGAAAGTTAAGTTACAGAATTCGATGTACAACTTGATTCGGGCGAAATTTGTGTTGCCATAGATCAGACAAAAATACATACAAAATAGCTTGCCAAATAACAAAACATCGATATAAAAGTAGTTATTGGATAAAAATAAATACCTAATGTTGATTTGAGAATAATATGTTCTGGTCAAGTTATGTGGTAAGCATGGGTTGCTTTTGGTGCAAGTATCGTACTAGCAATAGGTTTAGCTGTTGGCATTTCTGTTTGGGGTTGAGAAAATTTGATAATGTTCACATTTAAAAAATTAAATATTTTAATTAATTAATTAATTTTTGATTATATTTAAATATACATGTCATCTATGTCAGCTTGCTAATCCCACTTTCCAAGCCGAGTATTTTCCACTTCAGACATGAATTTTATAATTTTCGACCATGAAAGTTGTGAGTAGTCAAAGATGATCTTATATGGTATATTAATTTGATATTAATTATTTTATATTAATTAAGTATTAACAAAAGATAACAAAAGTATTCATTTAATATATATTCGAAATTATTAAATATTTATCAAGTAATCAATACGTTAATGACGAAATTTACATAGTTTAACTTATTTACTTTAAAGTTAGAAATTAATACTCACTTTGAGTATCTTTGACTACTACTGTAGTAGTATAAAATAATTTTCATAGTCTCCTTACAATAACAATTGTATAAATATTTCGCGATTAACTAAACCTGTCGTGTGCAACTAAAATACATATTGCAGATTAATTAATTAATTTATAACAGTATCTTTAATGGTTATATATAATTTAATGTCATATATTTTTTATATGTACAATTTCAAATTAATTTAGTAAAGTAATGTTCAATAAAAATGAAAACATTTTTTATTTTCGTATTTAAGTCAATTACGATCTACATATCAATAATTCATAATAGTTTAATAGTTTAAATTCATATTCATGTGAATAAATTATTGTTCAAATTCTAATAAATGTAATTATATAATACATGATAAACATATAAACCTTGCACTTACCACTTCACGTTAATGTTCATACTGTCATTGCAAGTAAGCACTTTTAAGTAGTGCTTTTCACCGGCCTCGTCTATATAAGGCAACAGGCTCACTAGGCGCATGACTCTTACTCTTATATCGAATCCGCTAATGGATATGATTCCAAACGACAACATGTGCAAAGTGCTCGACAACAAGCAGTCTGTTGCGCAGATACTGTTGTAGTCACCGGCCAATGGTGTTATTACGCTTCCAGACATTCCCTTCACATATCACTTCAACGAGTCCATATCATTAACTTATCGGTTCCCTTCTCTGGCGGATTACGACAAAACTCTAGATGTGACTAACGCTGGCTACTCTGTTTTGCTCGATAACGAGTACTAGATTCAAGGTTCTGTCTCGTCCATTTATCACGTTCGCTCAAATCAAACATCTTGTTTTTCATCATCCAGTTTCATTTACACCTTTATTGGCCCAGTTTATAGGTTTAAGGTAGAACCAGTGTTTTGTGATGTTCGTAACTTTACTCCATTTATGGAATTTCTAATTGATGGTGTTTGGGAGTAAGTTGAAATTAGACCACTTGAAGTTGGAAGTCCATATTACGATGGACAAACATACGCAAATGATGTTATGGACTTTTAGAGAATTAATTATTATACCATTGACACTAAAAGCAACATTGAGAAAGCAAAATATAGCGACTAAGATATAAAGAAAATATTAGACTCGCGAATGTATTTTCATCACCATAAAAACGTAAAAATAAGACTCAGTCTTAGATATCAAGTAGGGCCAGCTTATGCTGCAATAACAAATGTAGCTGACTATAAGTTTTCTGCTGATATGTTGAATTGCTATGATGATTCCACAACTAAAGCAGCACTAAATGAGGATAACATTATGATTAGATCCGGTCGTGAGCAAATATTGAAATGTTTGAGTACCATCAACTCAATAAGAATGGTAAAAATCGATATCTTAGTGTGCACAAGTTCCAAAGATTACATATTTGCTTAAACAGTACAATTTGACAAATTTTTTAATTTGCCTTATTCAAAATTTATTATCGATAATACTTCTCTGAGAGAATTGATGGATTATAACGACACAGTTGAAAATAAAATTCAAGTATTTTATTTAATGTTGGATAAAGATCGCAATTACGTGTATGATTTTAATACGAAACCTATGGATCTGATGCGTACTTGCATCTAGAAACGTGTAATCCACTTTTATAAAAATAGAACAGATATTGCAGTGTGGGATTCAGATGACTTCAGATGCAAATAACGCACGAGTGTTAACCACACTATTAAGTTCAGAGGCCTTACATTGGAAAGTGATGGTTCCTATAAAATTAGATAGTCCCAAGAACTTGAGGTTGTTCAAAACTTTACTATTCAGGTAAATACGTTCTCTATAACCTGCGCGCACGATAAAACGCAAAGTAAGGAAGACTGTCAAAAGAACAGATAGATTATGTTAAAAAAGGAATATAGAAAGAACATGTTCTATTATCTTGAAAGCACAACAGAGTACAACCAAATATCATACTATTCAATCGAATATGCCGATGTTGTTTGGAAATGGGTTGGAGCTGTGGCGGGCTGTCTCATAACAGTATTTATTGTAGTTGGTGTTATACTGCTTACAAAGTATATGAATTACTGATTTATTTCTTATTGTTAAATAGAATAATATTTATTGCTTCTATAATAGGATTTAAAATTATATAACGATTCCAACGTAACTCTAACGAAAATTATTCAAAACAAATAAATAATACCTTACTTTTGATCAAAGATAACATTATTAATTAATTTTTCCACGATAGAAATGGTGAAATCAAATTATAACTTTTAAGACATGTATTTGAAATTTTTCCAATTTGCTTCAGTGGAGTGGTATAAAATATATTTCAGTTATTTACTATATGAATATGTTAATTTTACATTTCCACTTTATCAATGAAATAGTATTTACTATTGTCATGATAATTTGATTATATGAAGTTTTAATCTTATTAATTTAACTATTTATTCTAGTTATTTATCATATTATTTTCTAATTATAAGTAATTAACTAGAGAGTACTTATTTTTTCAACTATTCCGAAAAACGAGAGCAAACAGAAGAACAATCAAAATAAATAATTCACTATTAAAAAATAATTGAACGATAAGAGACCGGTTCAAATCTAAAACTAATTCAATGATGAAGAACCAAAGCAGTAAAAATGAAAAAGGGTTTTAAACCCGTTCAACTTTATCAAATACGATTTAAATGAATAAAAATTTGGCAAATCATCCAACAAATTGGAGATTACACAAATACGCAATCACATTCACTGTCAAAGCTTATTGTTCAAGGCAAGATTCTCAAATATGGAGGCGATAATTGGATGATTCCACTCGTTCTTCGCTATAACGACACTATGATCAATGAATTTGCTTACCAAATATCTACCAGAAATTACTTCCTTCCTGAGGCGCGTTAACGATTTTGGGTTGTTTAACTCACTTTGAATATTTATATATATGTATATTTATGGTAAAATAATAAATATTTACAGAAAAAGAATATAATGTCATATTTTAACTGCAATCTTTTCAAAATAACAACAGGTTCATACAGTTATGGGAGGTGGAATTGCTTTTTCTTGTTTACTATGTGAGTAATTATATATTAAAATATTTTGCCACTTCTAATGCGGATGACAAATTCCAATAAATAATCTCAAGTTGGAGATTATTCATGAACTACTCATTAACACAAGAGGGCCAAAAATATGATTTCGATCGTATTAGACCATAATCGACTATTCAAAGTCGGTATTTAATATTCCAAAAAGGAAAAATAGAAATTACCACATGCAATAAAAGGACGGCAATGACAAAAATAAACGCGGTAGAAGATGTTTAGGGAAGGTCAACTAATTCACTTAACAAACTTAGGCAGTTCTGAAGCGTTTGTATTCTCTTCATTTCTGGGTCCAACGGATGAATTCATAAAATATTGTACCAATCTGAACTAGTTATATCACTTGTTTAAGATGTCCCTGTGTAATTTCTACGTTTTAGTCAACAAAACTAATTTATGAAAGATTTTATCTCGAAAATATATGGTAGTTAAGCCTGATTGGAGAAAAGAATAAGAGGATCCAATGATTGGTATACGGACGCAATATGTAATTTATAACTAGTAGCGCAAGCACTGGACCTGCAGAGGACCTCGGTGTTCATCTTCAACTGGGTCAATCTGAACGATTTTAGGTATTTCTTAATCACGAAAAACAATGGAGGACTTTTTCTTTCAATCTCAACCGGGAGCTCAAGATGAAGTATTGGTACTTCGCTTAATTAGAATTATAATTCAGGTAGTTACAGTCGCTTTCATTCTCAATATTCAAATAATGAATGCATTTTTGTTTCTTGAAGAATGGAATCAAGTGGGTTAGTCGGGCCCAGCATTAAATAATATATTGATGCTACTCTAAAACAACAGTTATTTTACTTATGATCTTCCACTTCCATTTCATAATGAGAAATCAATTTTCTTGATTGTTAAATTATACAACGTTAGGTAAAGTTGAAACTTATTATTGAAGTATATACAGAGTTATATACGTTAATTATTGTAGCACAGCTATCCAAGGCTCAACCAGGCCTTGATGTGATTGAAGCACTTTACAAATCAATAGTAAATAGAGTTAATGAGTGTATTGATGAGGAGGGAGAACACACTCATTATTGAGCCGGGCAGTGATATAAGTAAGATTCAAATAATAAACTTCATTCTTCTTCCTAATTCAAAAAAGCATTTCGAGGGCCCACCACTGTATACCGTTAAAAATATACATAACAGAAACATTGTCATATTATAATTTAAGCTATTAAACTTAACCAACACCAAAGTTTTCAGAAATTGTGTTTTTGTATCTTAAATTACCCATAATTATTATCATTTTCTTATCTTACTTTTATTGAGAATACTTTTGCTTACAGTTTTACTATATTATTTGTTTTAACGCAAATTTATGTAATGCTACCACTTCATTCAATGAACGCTGGTTTACATTTAATGTTGTTAACTCGTAAAAGAAGTCCCGTATCCTTCGCTTTTACTATAATATTTGCATTCTTGCTCCCTATTATTGTGATACTATCTATGTCGACACTTTTTAAGGGTTAAACAGATCCATTTGCTGTTCCACTAGGAAAGTGTAAGGCTGATCCATGTTATCATCTTGCATTCTCTCCTACTAATTCTCCTTATTTTAACATATTTTTGCAGAACTTTTAGTCATTTTATAAATTAAAGAATGTAAATTACAAAACTTTTGCCACACAAGCAGATTTATAGTATTATTTAGAAAATGATGGTAAAACTCATGTAGTAGTCGGTCTAGACATAGCTATTGATAAAAAAGTTACTATCTTCTCAAGAGATAAAACGGCTAATGTGGGTTTAACTGATTAATAAATAATGAATAAAAACGTACCTGGCGTGTATAAGATACTTTAATAAACACTTAATCAAAATAATTTTGAATTTCACTGTACAGCAGTCGATGCATCAGCTCAAAGCACTAAACTGGCTTTAATGACAACTCAAATTAGCATGTTCAGTATGGTTTACTTAGTTTAAGGTATTTCAATAGTAGCTATTTTAGCCAAAATGAAGGATAAACGCTCATACGAATATTTGGTAGTATCAGGCTTAAATAGAGTAAAATTCTTCTCTGGCATACTTCTATATGTGTTTATTGAAATAACAGCGTCAAGTTTTATCGTTGGCATTATATTCGCTGGATTTAATATGCTTCACGCTGGTGCTGCTACAAATTTATTTGTTCCATTGTTCTTTATACCTTCAGCTTTAAGTTTCTGTTTTGCGTTCGCTTTGTTTTCTTTCAGTTTGTTGCAATCAATGAATACAATAACGCTATTCTTTACATTTGTTGGCTTTTTCCCTGGTTACTTAATTTTGATCTTATCAATATTAATTCAAAAGAGAGACGTAGTTAAAATTGTAAATTTAATAGGCTAGATTTTGCTTCCAGGTATGTCTCCAGCTACTGCATTATCTTGTGTTTCAGCTGCAGCGCAATACTCGTTAATGAACGATGTAAGCTTATCATTTGGCGAGTATTTGACCTTTAAGAAGGGCGATTCATATCCTCTATGGTTTAATATTTTGCTTTCAGTATTTTCATTTGCGATCTATACCTGGTTTGGTTTGTACTTAGATCAATGCATGAAAAGTTAAACTCATCCAACCACACACAAATTTTTCTAAAGAAAAAGAATAGTTGATGAGTTAAATAATAGAAAGTTGATTGTTCGCAATTTATAGGTTCATTTTAACAAAAAGAAGAATTGTAAGGTAATTTCTACAGTGCGTGCTCTTGATAACGTTTCTATTACTTTTATAAACCCACAATCTTTAGTTGGTCTTGTTGCGTAAAACGGAGCTGGTAAAACAACACTTTTCAAGGCTATTCTGGGTACTCAGCGTCCAACTCAAGGTTCAATTTTGTTGAATGACAAATCTCCGTAAGAGTATTCGCATGAATATTATAGGCAGATGTCAGTGGTATTCCAGGAGAATATTATATTCTCAAAGTTCACTGTGATGGATTAGTTGAGCTTCATGGCGAATGTGATGGGCGAGAAGGGCAATTTTGATTCCGTGCTTGAGTTAATGGGCCTTGAGAATTTCAAGAATCACAGGGTTGATAAACTTTCAGGTGGTCAGCAGAGAAGGCTTCAAATAGCGACTTCGATGATGCGCACAGCTCCAACGATGAGAATTTACGACGAGCCAGCTTGTGGTGTGGATATCGAGTCCAGGAAGTTCTTGTGGAAGTACTTAAAGACAAAGCAGGATTGTTTAACGCTCCTTACCACGCACATAATGGAGGAAGCGGAAGAGCTCTGCGACGAGGTGATAATTTTGAAGGAGGGAAAATTAGTTGCTCACGGGTCTCTTTTGTTTATTAAGCAAAATCTATCATCTGGATACGAGATTATATCCGACGCACCGAATCCGAAGAACATTCTTCAGGCGAATGAGATAAACGTGAAGAACTTGAAGTTCGTCCAAAAAGATAAAAAGGAAGTGGTGCAAGTTCCATTCAAAATGCAAAACGAAGTTCCGGGAATTCTCAAGTGCTTCAAAAACGAAAACGTTCAAAACCAAATCATCTGCCCGAATCTAACCGAAGTCTTCCTCAAAGTCTGCGACTCATGGGAAGGGGGCGAGATAGTCGAGTGAAAAAAGAAATTAATTATTGTTGTTCAAATAAGCAATTTGATTTAAACATTTTTATTTTAGAAAAAATCAAGTAATATTGCTAAAATATATAAGCAATTTGAATAAGTTCAAAAATTTCATTTCTACTTCGTATTTTGATCATATATGTGATTTAACACCACTCCATAAAAATATGACTACAAGGATAAGACTCACCGACGCCCAAAAGATTTAGCTCGAAGTAAACTTTGTAACACAGCTTCAAATGTAATAAGGTGTACAGTTACCAGGTGTTAAAGAAGCTGTTGCCTTCTTCCAAGGACTTTCTATGTCAGACAAGCGTAAGTTCGACTGGCATGCTCTTGACAAATCAATCCAACATCGTAGCTACCCAACCAAGAGCTACTCCTACAAGTATATCAACGAGGCCGTTGCCGCCAAGTACGCCAACAAGTGGCCGCAAAATATCAAGGATACAGCCAGAGTCATGGCCCAAGAATAAATGGCAAAACTCCAACAGTTTAATTTGGTCCACAATATCCAGGTAACATAGACTGAGATGAGAAAGTAAGTGATCGACATCGTTTACGCCCGTGTTTCCCAGAGCAAAGCCGTTATCCAGTGCCCCAAGAAGGTCCTCGTCGATATGCTCCGCCACTTCCTTTCCGACGACGCTGCAGTGAAGACCATGATAGCTCCTACAGCAATTCCAGTCCTAGAACTCAGCGAGTCAGATGTATTATTCAATTTACGTGGACAACCATAACCAGAGGATAAATTATAGGTATAAGAGCTCCAGCTCATAGCTTTTATCAACTTAGAGGTTTCATCTCATACTAACGAAACATACATGGATTTCTTTGACTGATATTTTTTTATAGATGATTAAGTTCATATTGGTATATAAATTTGTTATTTTGTTTTATTTAAACAATTTTACCTATCGTTACTTTTACTTTTACTATATAATTGTACTATACAATTGGTGTGTTTAAAATATAATATTAATCATCTAAATATCACAATTATCGTAAAATCACTCCAACGAGATGACGTTTCCAAGAATCAGTAATCTAGTCAAAGATATTTAAGATACTGATGTTTCGTTTACTGTCATTTTAGGTGCTGGAGCTTCGGTGTCTGCTGGGTTTCCTGCTTTTAGATCAAATTCGTCTATTTTCAAATAGATAGCAGGAGATTATGAAAATTGGCCTGGAAAAGATTCAAGCGAAGATTCATTTTTGGCTTTTGCGTTTAGCATTTCTTCAATTTGTATTGACCCACGAGTTCACTATCGAGTTCTACATAAATTCGATTGTTGTATGCATGACACCAACGTTAAACCAACATATACCCATATTTTCATGTAGTATCTGGCATAACACAACAAAATTTCATCATTAATTACATAAAATATTGACGATTTGGAAATACATGTTGGTTTGTAAACTGTTCTTAATAATAGGCTAATTTAAGCTCATGGCTCACTAGAATAACCACCAGTATGCATTAATAAATATTGTGCGAGTCGAAGTATAAATATAAAAAACTAATAAAAATTAAGTTAAGATTTTCGATTTTATTATAATAGAACCCCAATAGAATCACCTGAAAAAGATATAATATCATATATTAAATATTCTAAGAATGCTTTTATAGCTGCTATGCAGGATAATTCAGTGCCGTGTTGTATGTTTTGTGGATGTGCATTAAAACCTGCAATGGTTCTGTATGGAGAGAATGTTCTGATTTCTCATAAATAACTACTATATGCGTCAAAGTCATGTTAGTCGCTACTTATTATAGGAACTAGTTTGGAAGTTGAACCCATAAACAAAATTCCGGTTCGTTTAGATTAAAAATCATCAATTCATTTATCAAGCAAGAGTCTTGATTTTAAGAAGTATTTTAATTATCTTCATGATTCAAAAGCAAATTATTATCATATTATAGAAAAGCGCTTCAAGATTGCAAAATATAAAAATGGTGAGTAGTATATGAGTAAGCTTAAGTAGCTGTTACAGTAAAAGAGCGTTAAAAACGAGGCTGTTGATGACTATATTTTGTTGAATAAGATTACGCCCCTATTTAATTATCACAAGGGTCCTTGTGACGAGTTATTTAGGACAATTGCGAAGTAGATTCCCGATTGTGAGAAGGAGTTGCTTACTATAGAGGACATCATCCGGAACAAGAACCGGAATCGTGTTTTGTTCCAGGATTCGCCAAAGTATTTCAAGTGCATGATTGGTGTGAATTTCCTCTGGCCTCCGGACGCCTGCTTGTACTAGTTGGATAATAGCTGGTATTCACTTGCTTTGTTATCCTAATAACAGTTGGATTTGATTTTGAGCCGGGTTTCCAATACGCAGTTAGTAGATTTTAACAGTTACAAGTTAATTCATTATGAGCCATTGTGCGATTTCTACAGGCCGATTGGCGGGCACTGGTCCTGCTACATGGTGGCCTACAACGCGTACCGCGTCCGCTGCGACTGCTACAACGCAGAGGTGGATCCGTGGAGTGCGTCCTATATATTCAGTTAGAAAAGGACCGAGTAGATGTTCCGCTACTGGGACGTTCTGCGTTAATTTCAGCTCACGAGGGACGGATTCGGGGAACTTTACGAAGAATACCAGAAGAAAACGCTCGAACTCTTCGAGAACCAGGTGGAAATGGCGAAAGTTCAGTTCATTTAGTGAAAAAGTTATTTTGGTTTGTAAGGGGGTTAGGTGAATGTTTGAAAAGTATTTCGGCTCAAAAATATTAATTAAAGGGGATTAAATGCAAAGTTTTATAAAAACGAGGTTTAAATGATTTGATTGACACATCTTTTCAATGATCACCTTTTATAACTGATATCACTTGTTTCCCACAAAATTAGTTAACAGAACGGCTTTGATAATATAGGTGTTGTGATGATCTGCGTAAATCTCTGAAATAAATAAATTACTTACATTAAATTTATTCAATAATATTATTGAAATTTTACCACTTCTATTCTTGAAATGTCAATCATGTCAATGTACAACCAATATTTGTCATAAGATATGTCAGACTGCGTTTTTGTTCAAAATAATGTATCAGAAGCACAATGTTCAGAAAGATGTTTCGACAGCACCACTACCCTTCACATATATCCAATATCTAATAATTTTGTAGCTATGGTACCTTTGATTCAATGTATCATAACAAAAGAAAGTATTATTGATCAGGATGGATAACAAAAATTCTATTTTGACCATAATTCTACAATTAAACTTATTATAATTATCTTACCCCAATTTGTTTAATTTATGATACAATATGAAATTAATGGTGAGTTTTATGATGTATATGAGTAAAGTGTATCAGTAGATAGTTCAGAAGTTTAAATTAAATTTGTAGGTGAAGCATTAATCACAACAAATTAATTGGATGGCTTAGCAAATTACCCTTAAATCACTTAAAATTAAACTAATACAATTTCTGGCGTAGAATTTACTTTTCTTTACGCATAACTAATATCAAATATTAATATTCCTTAACACTTACTTTAAAAAATAGGCTACAAACAACTTCTTGATCTGATTTTTGATACTGTTATGGTTTTACGAGAATATCTCATAAATATAGATTACGAATAGCTACTTTATTATATATAATATATGAGTAAGACTTTAGTTTTTAAACCACATTTTATGCTTCTTTTAAAATATGCCGTGTTATCAAGTGATAAATTCATAATAGCTGATTCTGTGAAAGAATTTTTGTTGTCATATACCTACGAAACTTCTGGAATAGATAAATTAATAAATGAATGTATACTATAAATAATAGGTTAATTATTCGTGTTACCTGTAAAATAAATGCCTAAATCAGATATAACAACTCTAGATATTATGAACGATCAATTATTAATAAGTAAATAAACAAATTAATTTGAATAATTATTTTTAAAAGCTTGTCAACCAGGTGTTTAAGAGAATATGATAATATTAATTGAATATTTGTTTACAATGTAACCTGAAATTGCTGATTAATATCTTAAGCTTATTATGAACTTTAATCCTAAACCATTTATGCGTCTAGTTAAAAATGAATTCAGATTTTAATAAATAGAGCTGAACTTTTTAATGTAGAATTTTAATCATTTCCCTTCTAATTTATAAAAAACTATTGTTACAGCTGCTTATCGAAATCGAAAATAAATATGTTTTTAACTATTTAAAAAGTTTACAACATCATTCCCAATTTTTAACTATTTTTAATTGAAAAAAGTTGAGTATAGCACATTTGTTAACTCAGATTTCTATATTAAGAATATTCTTCGATAAAATAAAGAATAAATAATAATAGAAAATGATACTGATAGCGAATTATAGAAAATAAATTTAGAAACTATCAACGAATTATAATACAATGAAGCTGAAGATTAAGATAATGTTGAAGGTAATGAAACTTGTCCAATCTGCTTAGGAAACGGATAATAAGTAACTTTCAATTGTTCGCATAAAATTTGTGTTTAATGTTTTTCAAAAATGGATGACAATAAGGAATGTTGTATGTGCAGATAAATTATATTTAGTGTTTACGGTTGTGGTTGCTCAATATATATTTGAAAGGTATTATTAAGTTATTATTTGAGAGATATTTCAGAAACATAATGATGATTATGTTCATTGTGTTAGTGATATGAATTATACTACCTGATCTTTAATTAATTATACAATTATATATAGCAAACGAAATCATTTTTCGCAATATTGTTTTAAGTTGATAAGGTAATCCATTTATCCTTCTAATGTGGAGTTGAAAACTGCACCTGGGATAGAGCCGCATGGATCACAGAAAAAGAAGTTAGAAGCCTTGAATTCACCCTCAGCAACTTCTTCATACAAGTTGAAGTTAATGATTTGAGCTCTAACAACTTTCTTGGCGAAATCGATTCCTGGTTCCACAGATTTAGTATAAACAATGAATTTCTTCTTATCAGTGGATTGATCTTTAGCAATTCTCAAGGCCACAAATTCACGGTTGGAAACTAATGGAACTCCAGCTTCATTGACTTGGTGCAAGAGCATGACGACTTCCTGGAATGGTTGTGGACCCTTTAACAAGGCCTTACAGTAATCAGAAGACTTGGTGTCTGGGTAATAGATATACTTGCAAGCACGACCAGCACGTTCGTCTTTCTTCATATCTGGAGTAACTTCACGTTCTTCCATATCATAGGCGAGAGCCTTCATGATATCGCCCTTGATCTTGATTTCACCGCGGATGCATTTGAAGGAGGAGCCTTCGACAACACCATAGGAAGTTTGAACAAATTGTTTGAAGGTCTTTGGTTCTTCGAATTTGCTGGATCCTTGTGTTTTCATGACTTCTTGGATGCATTGGTCAGCGAGTGGTAATATTTTATCCCAGACGGCTTATGGTATAGATTGAATCTTTTGCATGGTATGATGAGAGGTGGGGGGACAATCTACTCCTATATATTTATTATTTTCATATTTCAAACTAATATTTGGTAAACACTGACACTCCACTTCAATGTCTGTTTCTCCTCACGTGATTATATCATAGCTGACTGAGGATGATTCTAAGGCAACATTTTACGCGATGCGTAAGTTATTCAAGCGTTGCTGGTGTGCGTACGCATGCATTGACAATAAGCACTACAGTTCTTACTACATCGGCCATTTATTCACCGAGGAGAAGATTCTATCTCGCATTCCACCTCCAGAAAAGATATATTTGGATATTGACTAATTCGAGCACTGTTCTCCACTCCAGCACTAATTGGTGTAATAATTATTAATTACTCCAGAGCAGGGTTTGAGCGATTATTTAGCAAGAACCGAATCGGATCCGAACTATATTTACCAGAAATTCGTCCGTAACTTCAGATTTGACAAACAGACTCTCATTTTTATTGATTTCGAGGCGTTTTGCACATCTCCACTGTTTCCGTCCGAGATTGGAGCCGTTCGCGTTTTAAACGGTGAAATTGTCGCAACACTCCACTCCTTCTTCACCCCGAATGAAGAGGAGCTCCAAATGTTGAAAAACAATTAAAAAATAGCGGCTAGTGTTATTTATACAAAGAAGATAACTGCGATTCCACCACCTTGGGAAGAGCCATTCTAGCACTGCAAACCAGTAACCAGATTCGCCGAATTCACTTTACTGAATGAGTTTTGCACAAAGTCATCAGAACATCTAAAATAATTTGAGCAAGTGAAAATAATCAAAGAATTCGCTGAAGAAGAACATTTCGCATTCGTAGGAAAAGGAATACACCTGGAAAAGAAAATCCTAAGCGAAATGAAATTCACACAGCTAATCCTCGAAACTGAAGACATCTTCAAAGTCGCATTCAAAAAAGACCCCGTATTCGAAAACATACACGAAAATAGAGAATTCAAATACTGCGCGTTCCACCAATTCAAAGGTAAAGGACACTGCGGACTGGACGACGCACTTTATCTGGCTGACCTTGTTTGCAACTAAAAACAAGCCGAAGAAAAGAAAAATGAAGTTGTAGAGTGAAAAATGACTTAGATAAAAGATAAATTATATTTTATTCAAATAAAAATAAAATTTACCCTATAAGGGACTCGAACCCTCAACCTCTAACTTAGAAGGCTAGCGCTCTATCCAATTGAGCTAATAGGGCACAAAGATTTTTATAATGTTTGCGTAAGCTTTATATATAATGATAATACTGAATTTGATTTCATTTTGATTTCTTTTTATCATAATGATTAATTAATAGTTATATAATGGTAATCTTTACAGAATAAATCAGAAAAGCAATAAACAATTTAACATATTTACTGACCTAAGAGTTGACCAAAACCCAAATTTTTATCATTTATACACAATTAGTATTATAGTATAGCAAAGACCTGTCAGGTATTGCCTTTTTCAACATATTTTACTTGTTTAATTCTCAACAAGAAACTAAAATTCCCTTTTTACATCTATAATAATATTATTAATTAATATATAATATTTGAATTAATTAATGTCACCACTCCACAACCTCTCTTTAAAATGTCTCAGATGGATTGGAGCTTTCGACAAGTTTTTGGAGACACGTGCCCAGTTGAATAAGTTTAAGAACCAGATATGATATCATCATTGAAGTTTAGTTAGTCTGGCTAATTCCTAGCAGCTGGTGATCGTGGCGGTAGAGTTATAGTATTTTAACGTAAGATAAACCCTTAAACAGGGTCTAAAATTCCAGTAGAGTATGAATTTTATACTGAATTTTAAGCACATCAATAAGGATTTGATGCTATGAGATCTGTTTAAGTCTCAGAAAAAGTTGTTTAAATTTAGTGGTTACCATAAGTTGGTGACACACTTTATCTCATGACATGCAACGAACGTGTTGTAAAGTTATGGAGAGTAGAAAATAAGCGCGTAAGTTAAGTTTAAAATACTAATTCATCTAAAGGTCGACGAGTCGCAGATTCTACACAATTGGCTATTCCAAGAATAGTTAAATCAGAAGACTTCTAACCAACTTGCGTTTGCAGACGAGTATTTGATAATGTATCTGCCTTCCATGTAAATTCAATATCTGTATCATAAGAACAAGATAGATTTTTAATTGCTGACGATCTTAAAGTTTCTATATGGTCAGTAAATGATAATTAAGAAGCTATAGAAGTAGTTAACCTCAAACCGCCAAAAATTGATGAAGCCTGTGAAGTAATAACATACGCATCGTTTTCTCCATGTAATGCTTCCCAATTTGTCTACGGAACGTCTTCTGGTAATATATAATTAGTAGACACAAGAATAAGTGCCGTTTAAAGCTAAGGTAGATTGTTTTAAAACCCACTTCAATCTTCAGCTGAATTACCTTATGGAAGTTTTGGAGCAGCTGCCAACTAATCTGACATCGCAGCTGGAATATGTTCAGTGCAACTATCTAAATAGTCTAATATGTTGATCGCTAGAGACTTTCTATCAGTAAAATTATGGGATGTGAGAATGGAAAACCGACCTTTACAAGTTATTCCATTACATCCCCAAGTTAGAGAATATGTTGGTAGATTCTTAGAATCTGATGCTATTTTTGATAGATTTGAAGTTGCATTTTCACCAGATGGCAAGAGTTTCGCAACTGGAAGTTATACAGATAGATTTAACATTTATTCACTTAAGGGCCAACAGTATGCTGGTTATAATATTTAAGCCACACGATAAGTAAAAAGAAGATCACGAGCAGTCCTTACTTTCCTTTAAAACAGACCAAGCCCAAGTCCCAATGTTGGAGCCTTACCAATATTTGATGGTAGATTACTTTAGGAAAATGTAAATATGGATCCAATGGAAATAAGAAGGAAGATATAATATTTAGACTGGCACCCAACCGAAAATGTTTTAGCTTGCGCAACTGTTTCTAATTTATATGTTTATGCTGCTCAGTGAAGTGTTACATACATAAATTCTTTTTATATACTTTATAGTATAGTAATAATATTATCCGCTTCAATGAACGAGTTTCCATAAGCGTTATAATTAAACTAATTTGATTCTAATACCACAAGGTTGTTCAAACTATGTTTATATATCATCAATACAACTGATTTGAAGGAAATAATCAGGTTGTGTCAACAGATTGTTGATATTTTAAAATATATTCCAGTTAAAAATTCTGTTGAGCTATTACATGAATTGAATTTCTATATATTGCATCCTGATTACTTAGTTAAACGTGAAATTGCTAAATTACTCCTAAATGTTTTGGATTTTGTGTGTGCTGAACAGCAAATGCAAATAATTTGTCCTTTAAGTTTCGTGCACAGCCCAGATAGGGCTTATGTGCAGTAGATTGTGTAGTAAAACTTGAATAAAATATCTGTCTAGTTCCCAAACTATAAGTTCAAGCCCACAATTCGTTTGTGGTATTACTTTCTATAATTCGAGTTGTAAATGATCGGTCCTGAGTTAATTCTGAACGAATTAATAGTTCAAATAGCTGGAGGCGCTGAAATGCAATTAATAGAGTAATTTAACGTTCCAGTTAACTTATTGCGCCCAGTTTAGATGCCAAAATACGCCGTGCAGTCCTCAGAATAGTTTTTGTTCAGTGTTAAGCTCAGGAAACTCTTCAAAGACGAGGAAGATCAGCAATTCGTGGACGGCTTGAGCGAATTAAAATCCGAGGATGTTTTTAACCATTTTAGGCTATAAAATGATTAGGTGAGTGTTTACAGCACTTAACCAGTTGATTTATTTTCAATAAGTCAATCTAATCTTTAATAGTTCGTTGTTGATGCTACCTCAGGCGTAGTTTTAAAGTACAAAATAATAATTAACACCCTTGATTTTCTGATAATCAACGCTTTACACTCAAAAGAACTGTTTAAAACTGTTTTGTAAGTGATTCTGCAGAAAAGAGCTGTTAATTTTAAACAGGAGCTCTCAATTACAACTTATGTAAAATTTGATAAACGGGTTTTACTCGCCCAGAAAAGCTTCGAAAAGATACGCTTAAAATTCAATCTTGATTAAAAGGCGCTCCAAAAAGTTGCAAAAAGCGATCACAAGGACGTGGTGCGTGTAGGCAAGCAGGAGCTAATGAATCAAACAAAAAGCATATAAGAAACAGAAGCAAGCATTAACGCTCAATTAGATACCATTAAATAGAAAATTAACAGTATTCAGAAGAAAATGGACACTGCAAACATTAATGTGAACACGATCAAGCAGTAAAAGGTAGTATTTAAAGAAATCAAGATCAAACCAGAAAAAATTGAGCAAATAAAACAAAAGGCTAAAAGAACCGCACTCGATGAGAAAATCAGAGAAGCATTCGCACCCTCTCAGAAAGACAAAGATAAAGATAAGGATGACAAAGACAAAGAAAAAGAAAAGGGCGACAAGGACGATAAAGACGACAAAGAGAATAAGGAAAATGATAACAAAGAAAATGAAAATAAAGAAGATGAAAAGAAAGAGAAGACAGATGAAAAAGAAACGAAAAAAGAGGACAAATAAGAAAATAAAACAGAAAAAGAGAAGAAACAAATTAAAACGGACATTAAAATAAACAAAGAAGGAGCAAAAAAGAAAATAAACGTTTTCTCAAAACTAAATCAAGTCTTCACGAAAAAGGACAAAGAAGAACCGAAAGAAACAAAAACAGTTGAAAAAGAAGAGACAAAAACAAATGAAAAAGTTAAAGAAGAAGAAAATAAACAAAAAGAAGAGGAACCCGGAATGTCACTCGACCTCAGCGCGTAATAAGTAACCACGACACTATCCCTTAAAAAAGAAGAACTGGAAAAAGCTCAAGAAGAAGCAAAAAAGATTGCAAATCTGCCTGAAAAACTTGAATAAGGAGTGAATAAAGAGCAACCTAAAAATGATATGGACCTAGATGAGCCAAAGATTGAAGAGCCAAAAGTTGAAGAACCTATTGAATAAGTTAAACAAGAGAATGAAATCAAACCTGCAAATTAAACTGAAGCAGATGAAAACAACATTAATGCATAAAATGAATAATAAATAAGTACAGAACCAAAAGCTGAACCTGCTCAAATAATCACCCAGAACAAAGAAAACGGTGATAAAGAGACAGAATTTCTACTATAACACGATTAGAACGCTCAAAAGGAGCCTGAGAGAAAATAAGAAGAAAAATGAGTGTACATATGTACTAATAAATAATTAACTATAATCTCATTCCCATCCAGCGATGGCATCACAAAGTTCAGCATCCATTTCCATTTTATCTTTAAACCACTCAACAATTATTTTTTAGCGAGGACATATGTTCACCAGCGCGTTGGCTTAATAACTTACAAATTTGATTTTTTCAATCATTGTGCTTGATGGATTGGTTGGATTTTTAGAAATACTTATCGCAGCTGGCTTTAGATATTTAACGATTATATCCTGATAATTTGCAGTTTCCACCGGAACTCCCATAGCCTTGTCCAATTTAAGGAAGAATTTTTGACTGTGACTGATTACTTGTTTAACTGTTTTGGTCTTTACGTGTTCAGTGATTTGTGTTTGCCTTCTACGTCCATATTGTTCAACAGCATCCAGATAAATGTTATGCTCCTCATCAGTCCAACGGTCATTTCTAGCTATATCCTTGCTTTCATTTAGTGATTATTTGGTACTTTGTTTTTGCTCTTTGATGAAATCTCTGTCGTTATTTCTATCTCTATCTCTGCGCTCCAGTTTTTGCGACTCACGAGGTTCCTTTCTTCTTTCATTCCCATTTTGGGAAATGTTAAACAAATCATCACTTCTTTTCTATTAGTGTGGAGGAATTGTAAGTTGTGGCAATGATTATGGTAACGGCTATTGATATATAGGTTGTTAGAAAGGTGGCTATTGGAAGGATGGAGGAGGGAATTGTTGCTAATATTAAAACTCAAGTTTGGTGACTGGAATCTGAACAGGAGGTTGTTAATGGACTGGTATAGGAATCGGGTTCTAACTATGATATCCAGATATTTAAGGAGATTTCATAAGTGATTATCGTTGGTCTGGCTGTGGAAAGGCTATTGGTTGATTTATTCTTTGCATTGGAATTGGTTCAATGTTTGGAATATTTATGTTAAACTCATTTCTAGCTAGATGTCTTGGAGAAGGCATATTAGAGGATTGATTTGTAGGATTTCCACTGTGAATTATTGATTGATCGAGTTTAAGCTATGTCAATAACGAAGTTATCAATGTATCCACTTGAGGGTTGTTGAAATCGTTTACGGGTTCGTTTGGAGGAGATATCATATTTGAAAATGCATCATGTTAATGTGTTTGATAAAAGTTAGTTTGTTCAGGAGGTCGTGATTTAGCTTCCAAAATTTGGAAGTTTGTATTTTAAAACTCGTCAACGTTGTCCATGAATAAAAATGAGTTGATTCGAGTTGCACATTTTGATTAAAACCTGGAATTAAATTTCATTTTGTGAGGATGTGGAAAAATGTTATAATAAGTAAATTAATATTGTGATAGTGATATATCAACAAAAATTAAAATATTTGAATTATTCTGATTGAATTGAATATCGTGATGCTTATCTGTTTAACTAAATATATATTGTAATATATGTGTAGTGTGATTTTACATTAAACAATATGATAAATTTCTTTATATCAACAAATGAGCAGTATCATACAGTATGATTCATACTCATACAAGTACGTTAATGACACGAAATACAAAAATACATAATGCATCAAACACATGTACCACATAAATAACGTTAAAATAATGTAATACATTGAGAGGTTTAGCTAAAACTAACATTAGAACTTCTGATAATAAAATAATATATGTGTAATAGAATTAATAATATTGTTGACAATTGATTTGCTTGCATTCTTCCATTAGAAATCATTAAAAACTATGTATTGAACATTGTTCTATTTAGTTTTCGTAAATCAGGTATATTTCAGGTTCAAAAATCGAAAATATAATATAATAATGAGTTAAAAGTTCAAAGAGAGGAATACTGTGAGAGGAATGCTGTTGTTTTCTCTTTTTTCATCGTTTAGAAAGGAAAGGAAATGTTATCATCAGAGAAAAAGGGTGACCAGTATAGATGTGATGTCTTCATAATAATGAGTTAAAAGCTCAAAACTTCTTTTATACAAATCTAGCTATGTTCATCTATGCACAAATTAAATTATACTGATCATCTTTCTAGCTATCAATTAGAAAACAAACTCTTCATCTCTTCACCAAATGTTTCGACTATCATTCGTCAACCTCATCAGAGTATCTCGTTAGCTTCTTCCTTCTGTTTCATTGTACACAGTGTGTAGTACACACAGACTGATTGTTATATCTTAAAAATATTATTGTAAAAGTCTCTTCTACAAATTGTTACATTTTATTTATATTTATACGTAATTTAATCCAAAGATTGTTACAAAGATAACTTCCGAGGTCAACAATGTTAGTTCAAGTGCCGAACTAACTTAGGTTGTCTGAGGAGGCTATTCAGAGTGACAGTCCTAGAAGATGAGGTATGATGTTGAGATTAGTTTATGGTAACGTTATGTGTGACTAAGTTTGGATTTGTGGATTGTCATGATTTATGAGATGAAGATGGAATGATTGAATTGTGCCTTAGTACTGATGATAAGGTTACAGTTAAGTGAGTCATTTTATTTAGACGTAATTTACATGTGGATTCTTTTATTATCTTAATACTGTGTAATACTTATTAACTTAGAGTGACATAAAAACATGTTTACTAAAATCATTAATTTTGGCTATTTTTTAATATGTTATTCGTTGACATATGTGTGTACTAAATATATAATTATAAAAAATTGTAGCTTCATATTTGTTGAGATTTAGTATATCAAATAGGTTCTTAACTAATTCAATAACTTCTGAAGAAGAGATGGAAGTGAAATATTCTACAATATTATATATAAATAAATATGCTAATTTTTGAATAAATATTTTTAATATTGGTGGAAATTTGTGCTCCTTGAATATTGAAATTTGATGTCTGCCAAGAAATCCCTGCATCGACGATATATCAATATTCTAACAAATAAGAACACATATTCTGACTAATTTCCAGTCAATTAGAATAACTGTAGTGACTGAAGGTTATAAAGATAGTTAATAAGGTAATTCTGACAAATATTTATTTCATTGTGAAGTGACGTCTTACAACACTATTATATATTCCATATTGTCCATAGCTCAAAAAGTAGTTCAAAATAATTGCGCCAGTTTATGGTTGGTAATTTGCGCGAGAAACTGTTTCATGTTAACTAAATTACATTTATTAAAATTATATAAAAATAACAATATAACATACATTTCACACTCCAAATAGAACATATAATCGTTCAAATCACAAAATTTCCACGTCTATATTACCAAATATTGTAAATACAATATGTAAAATGTTACTACTATATTGTCATTTCAGTTCTTAATTTGGCTTCACATATCTTACTGAAATTAAATTATATAAAATACAAACTAAATTTGTAATTTGCACATTTGATTAAGCTATATATAATTTTCAAATATATTTACACATACTAAATTGAAATAATATTTAATAAATAGTGATTTTACTTAGTTATCACTATAATTTGAAGTGGGTTAGTCATAATTTCTATATAATGTAGTAATATAATATTTTTGTTAATTCAATTATTTTAAAAACGATGAAAGAATTGGAAAAGAATTACAATATAGTGTTTAAAATTGATTGAAAACAAAATAATCAAATGAAATAATAATGAAATGGACATGTCGGCATAAAATAAGTTTGCTAACAGAATGATATCAATATATTAATTATCACCTGTCTGGGATTAGTAGTAGCACTGAGTTGAGCCGTTAGCTTACAGAACTGACAGTTCAAAATAGGCTATTTCCACTTCAGGATACATTTTTATGTCACTCTAAGTACTTATTATCTTATAACATAATATAATACTTCTTAGAGAATGCAATAAATACTACACCTTAATGAATATATTTTAATAAGAATAAGTATACAGTAGCTGTAACATCTTATAACCACCATATCCACAGCCATCATCTCTGAAAAGTTAATAACCTAGCATGTAATAATGTTATATAAATATTAATAGCACAGCAATAACACGATAAAGTATAAAACAATACTATCATTTCCGAATCGATATAATTTGATGACATCTCAAAAAATTAACACTAAAAATATAGAGTCCTTTATGTACATAGTTACAGAAGTAAAGAACGCATTAAAATGAAAATATCATTTTAAAATGTTCCTGTGATTGAAGTAATCGATTATTGAGTGGATGTTTTTGAGATGTACCAAAAGAGTGAGCCGATATATCTTAGTGTGTAAGAATCCGTGTGTTTCCTCATCAATAATCCTCATCAATAATAAAATCATAGTTTATTAAATAGTACGGTATTGATATATTGTAATATCACTTCAAATGAAAATCCATTTTACTGGAACTCATGCTGGTTATGCGTCAAAATTCGGTTAAACAACTGGATTTGTTATTGAGTCTGACAGCGAGCTCATAGTGGTAGACGTGCCTGAAAATACGCAGTAGTTAATATAGCAAATGAATTTGTCTTTGTCGAAAATTACCGTGATTTGCATTACGCACATGCACTTGGACCACATTGCGGGGCTCATATCCCTTCTGTCAACGCTGCTTACCAACAACTCCAGCAACAAAATTTCTTTACTTGGCCCAGTTGGAATTTAGGCCTATGTTGATTTCTATTTAAAGTCCATTCTCTTGGTGCCTCAGCCCGCTTCCCTTCAGATAATAGAGCTTAGTCCACTCCAGCGCCTGGATTTCGATCATTTCTCACTGTAAACTGTTAATTTGAAGCACGTAGTCACCTGTCTGGGCTACTTCTTCGATTTTAAATCTACAAATATATTGTTTGCCCTTGACACGAACCTGAATATGAACAAAGAAGAACTAAAACAGTTATACAACGTTCAGTGGTTCGTAACCGAGTGCACGTTCAAATCCGAACAGATTAGTAAATGCGAGAGTTCAGGCCACTCGTGCCCGAAATTCATCGCCGAAATCCAGGAAGTGATGAAGCCAGTGAATATAATCGTCTCGCACATGAGAAGAGAATACCAACAAGTACACAGCGCCCCAAAAATAAAGGAGATAAAAGCTACCAGGAGCATTTTAGGCGAAGAAATGGAATTCGATGTGCACATAGCCGAACCACTCGCATTCTGCCAGATAAAATGAAAAAATATTTTGAGATGAAATTATATTTAATTTAGCGCATAAATGAAGAAAAAGCAGAATCACACTCCAAACGTTCGCATTCTATCCTACAAAAGCACAGCCAAACACACTCCGCTCAATTAAACCAGCTCCAAAACAAACACAATAATTCCCACAATTTTAAGCAAACCAATTCACTAAGATTCCAAACACACACTTGTATATTAACCCGACTTTTGACATAGATGCATAAATTGCTCTAGAAATGGCTCAAGAATCAATATAGAATCTTAAAAACGCCTTAAATAACAAATTTACAACTCAAAAATTATTTGACGAATACATTCCTCTTACTGCTGATGCGAATGTACTTCTCACACGAGTTCAGGTCTTGGATTTGATTTCAGATCTTCTTAATTTTAAAAAATTAGCTGAAACAGAAATATGTCGTTAAAAATAATTGTAAATTATTCACTAACACATGGAAAATACAATGACTCGCTCATAAGTTGCCAGTCCAACAAAGCAGTGGGTTTAAATTTAACATCAACCGATTTAAGGCATTTAGATCCAATCATAAAGTCAAGCTAAATAGAATTTGAAGGAAGAAAACGCACTAAAAAGAAAGTAAACTATTGAAGAGAAAATATAGTTTTTCGAAGACTCTCTCAAAGCATTGAAAAATGAGCTGATACAATCTTAAATACAGGAAAATAATGAAATTGTGTAAGATTACCACCCTGAAGCTATAAAAGATTTTAAGAATACAAAATAAACACAAAATTAATTAGATAAGTCACAAGAAAATGACGCTTCAAGAAAAGAAACAAATGTTCAGAAGCCGGTGCAATAAAAAGAACAATCGAAAGTTCAAGACTTTTAAGCATAAAATCGTGTTGAAGATTTTAAGAAAACTGAAAATAATCAACCAAAAATCAAAACAGAAGTAAAATAACTAACAAAAATACAATAAATTCCCAATGAAATCAAATAAAAGCCAAAGCAAGACGACGAGTTCGACTTCAACATCCAGGAAGAGGTGAAGCAGAAACCGCACGCCAACGACTTCCAGATGGACAACGACTTCCACGCGCCCGCCCCGAAGGAACTGAAGGAAATCAAGAAAGAACCGAAGGCCCTCCCGAAAGTGAAGGAGGCCATCCAGAAAGTGGACGAGTTCGACATGGACATGGACATCGACTTCAACGCCGACAGCAAGCCCGCCAAGACCGAAGTAGCAGAACCCGAAGAGGACAAGAAGCAAAAGAAGACCAAGAAGAAAGTCAAATCCGCCAAGGACGCGGTGGCTTCCGTCGACGACTTCAACGAGCTTAACGACTCCGCCTCGAAGGAGCCAGTCCGAGACGTTCCAGCCTCCATCACCACTCAAATGAACCAGCCGGCAGTGGACGACTTCAACGACTTCATGGAAGAGAAACCGGCTCAGATCAAAGACGAGTTCGATGACATGGAAATCGACTTGGACACGAAGCCCGAATAGAAGCCAAAGCAAGACGACGAGTTCGACTTCAACATCCAGGAAGAGGTGAAGCAGAAACCGCACGCCAACGACTTCCAGATGGACAACGACTTCCACGCGCCCGCCCCGAAGGAACTGAAGGAAATCAAGAAAGAACCGAAGGCCCTCCCGAAAGTGAAGGAGGCCATCCAGAAAGTGGACGAGTTCGACATGGACATCGACATCGACTTCAACGCCGACAGCAAGCCCGCCAAGACCGAAGTAGCAGAACCCGAAGAGGACAAGAAGCAAAAGAAGACCAAGAAGAAAGTCAAATCCGCCAAGGACGCGGTGGCTTCCGTCGACGACTTCAACGAGCTTAACGACTCCGCCTCGAAGGAGCCAGTCCGAGACGTTCCAGCCTCCATCACCACCCAAATGAACCAGCCGGCAGTGGACGACTTCAACGACTTCATGGAAGAGAAACCGGCGCAGATCAAAGACGAGTTCGACGACATGGAAATCGACTTGGACATGAAGCCGGAATAGAAGCCAAAGCAAGACGACGAGTTCGACTTCAACATCCAGGAAGAGGTGAAGCAGAAACCGCACGCCAACGACTTCCAGATGGACAACGACTTCCACGCGCCCGCCCCGAAGGAACTGAAGGAAATCAAGAAGGAACCGAAGGCCCTCCCGAAAGTGAAGGAGGCCATCCAGAAAGTGGACGAGTTCGACATGGACATGGACATCGACTTCAACACCGACAGCAAGCCCGCCAAGACCGAAGTTGCAGAACCCGAAGAGGACAAGAAGCAGAAGAAGACCAAGAAGAAAGTCAAATCCGCCAAGGACGCGGTGGCCTCCATCGACGACTTCAACGAGCTGAACGACTCCGCCTCGAAGGAGCCAGTCCGAGACGTTCCAGCCTCCATCACCACTCAAATGAACCAGCCAGCAGTGGACGACTTCAACGACTTCATGGAAGAGAAACCGGCGCAGATCAAAGACGAGTTCGATGACATGGAAATCGACTTGGACATGAAGCCGGAATAGAAGCCAAAGCTAGACGACGAGTTCGACTTCAACATCCAGGAAGTGGTGAAGCAGAAACCGCACGCCAACGACTTCCAGATGGACAACGACTTCCACGCGCCCGCCCCGAAGGAACTGAAGGAAATCAAGAAAGAACCGAAGGCCCTCCCGAAAGTGAAGGAGGCCATCCAGAAAGTGGACGAGTTCGACATGGACATGGACATCGACTTCAACGCCGACAGCAAGCCCGCCAAGACCGAAGTTGCAGAACCCGAAGAGGACAAGAAGCAGAAGAAGACCAAGAAGAAAGTCAAATCCGCCAAGGACGCGGTGGCTTCCGTCGACGACTTCAACGAGCTTAACGACTCCGCCTCGAAGGAGCCAGTCCGAGACGTTCCAGCCTCCATCACCACTCAAATGAACCAGCCGGCAGTGGACGACTTCAACGACTTCATGGAAGAGAAACCGGCTCAGATCAAAGACGAGTTCGATGACATGGAAATCGACTTGGACACGAAGCCCGAATAGAAGCCAAAGCAAGACGACGAGTTCGACTTCAACATCCAGGAAGAGGTGAAGCAGAAACCGCACGCCAACGACTTCCAGATGGACAACGACTTCCACGCGCCCGCCCCGAAGGAACTCAAGGAAATCAAGAAGGAACCGAAGGCCCTCCCGAAAGTGAAGGAGGCCATCCAGAAAGTGGACGAGTTCGACATGGACATGGACATCGACTTCAACGCCGACAGCAAGCCCGCCAAGACCGAAGTAGCAGAACCCGAAGAGGACAAGAAGCAGAAGAAGACCAAAAAGAAAGTCAAGTCCGCCAAGGACGCGGTGGCCTCCATCGACGACTTCAACGAGCTGAACGACTCCGCCTCGAAGGAGCCAGTCCGAGACGTTCCAGCCTCCATCACCACCCAAATGAACCAGCCAGCAGTGGACGACTTCAACGACTTCATGGAAGAGAAACCGGCGCAGATCAAAGACGAGTTCGACGACATGGACATTGATTTTGATGCAAAACTAGTATAAAAACTCAAAGAAGAAGACTTAAACGTCAAAAAAGACGTTAAAAGTGCTCAAAACGACGAATTTGACATAGAATTCGATTTAAACACGAAACCAGAAATAAAACATAAAAACAACCAAAAAGAAATGGAAACGGCTCAAATAAAAGACGAATTCGACCTGAACAAACCAAAACAACAAAAAGAAGACAAAAACGATTTATTTGAACCGGAAAAGGACAAAAATGAATTCGACGAAATCGATTTCGACTTCGAATCAAAACCTAAAAGTGAGAAGAAAAAAGAGGAGAAGAAAAAGTTCATAATGGACCCGTTCGAGGAGGAATTCGATGTGAGCTTCAACGACGGGGTCAATATTCAGAGCAACAACTTCGACGCGTTCGATATGGACCTGGACCTGTGATGATTATATTTGCTATTATTATGTTATTATTTAAACCACTGTGTAATATGATTGCAAATGGAATATTTTGTCATGCATATCAACTTGATTATCGTTAGATTCCTTAATAAATTTAAATATTCTTCTATATATAAAATATATAAATATTTTCTTTTTAATAATTTTTGGAATTAATTTTTGCAACCAAACTTTATATATTATAGATTAACTTATAATAATAACAACATATCATATAGTATTTTGTTAAATGTATAAATAAATTTGTAAATTATGTAGTATAAAAATGAAAACATTTTTAATCTATATATTAATATACGTATATGATTAAACTATGCATTAACTTATTTACTACCAAAAAATTAAAACATTAAAATTATATTGGAACACAAGTGTAATTATTATCTTATAATAATAAGTTAATATAATCTGTATCAAACAACAAGTACATTACAATTGTAAGTAGTTTAAATATTTAATAATATGTTCAAATTATTATAGTATAATTGTAATTGTATTGTGCATACATAAAATGAACTAATAATATGATAAAACCCTCCATCATAATATAATAAATAATTATAAATAATAAATTCGATACGATACGATATCTATAGTGTTGTGCAGATTAACTTTATTACTACATATAATTCATGTTAAACTATGCATTTATTACATTTTCTACCACTTCACAAAAATGTTCATACTGTCATTGCAAGTTAGCACTTTTAAGCAATGTTTTTCGCCGGCTTCGTCTATATAAGGCAACAGGCTTACTAGGCGCATGACCCTCACTCTAGTCCCGAACCCGCTGATGAACTTGATTCCAGACGATAACATGTGCAAAGTGCTCGACAATAAGCAGTCCGTTGCTCAAATACTGTTGTAGTCACCGGCTAATGGTGTTATTACGCTTCCAGACATTCCCTTCACCTATCACTTCAACGAGTCTATTTCATTAACTTATCGGTTCCCTTCTCTGGCGGATTATGACAAAACCCTTGATGTGACCAACGCAGGATACTCTGTTTTGCTCGATAACGAGTACTAGATTCAAGGTTCTGTCTCGTCGATTTTCCATGTTCGCTCAAATCAAACCTCTTGTTTTTCATCATCCAGTTTTATTTACTCCTATAGTGGCCCAGTTTATATATTTTAAGTAGAACCAGTATTTTGCCATGTTCAAAATTTTACTCCTTTCCTACAATTTCTAATTGATGGTGTTTGGGAAGAAATTGAAATTAGACCACTCGATGTAGGAAGTCCATATTATGATGGATAAACATACGCAACTGATGTTACAGATTTTTAGAAGATCAAGTATTATACTATCGACATTAAAAGCAATATTGAGAAAGTAAAATACAGTAACTAAGACAGAAAGAAAATATTAGATGTGAAAACATATTTTTCACACAGCAAAAACCTTAAGGTAAGACTCAGTCTTAGATATCAAGTAGGAGCGGCTTTTGCTGCAATAACAAATGTAGCAGACTATAAGTTTTCCACTGATATGTTGAATTGCTATGATAATTCTACAACTAAAGCAGTACTAACTGAGGATAATATAATGATTAAAACCGGACTCAAGTAATTATTGAAATGTCTAAGTGCTGATAGTGCAAAAATGTACTATGATTATTCACAAATTGCTCTAAACTCAATGAACTAGGTAAGAATCGATATCGTAATCTACACAAGTTCCAAAGATTACAAATTCTCCCAAACAGTACCAACCAAAAAATTTTTAGATCTGCCATATTCAAAATTTAGTATCGATAATACCTCTCTTAGGGAATTGATGGACTATAATGACACCGTTGAAAATAAAATTCAAGTGTTCTATTTAATGCTGGATAAAAATCGCAATTATCTTTATGATTTTAGCACGAAACCTATGGATCTGATGCGTACTTGCATATAGAAACGTGTAATCCACTATTTTAAAAATCAAACAGATATAGCTGTTTGGGCAAAAAATGACTTACGATGCAAATAACGCACGAGTGTTAACCACACTATTAAGTTCAGAGGCCTCACAAAAGAAAGTGATGGTTCCTATAAAATTAGACAGTCCTAAGAACTAGAAGTGGTTCAAAACTTTACAGTTCCAGTAAATACGTTTTCTGTAACATGCGCGAACGATAAAACACAAAGTAAGGAAGACTGCTAGAAGAACAGAGAAATTATGTTAAGAAAGGAAAACAGAAAGGATATGTTATATTTTCTTGAAAGTACAACAGAGTACAACGAAATATCATACTATTCAATCGAATATGCCGATGTCGTGTGGAAATGGGTTGGGGCTGTAGCAGGCTGTCTCATTACAGTATTTATTGTAGTTGGTGTTATGCTGCTTACAAAGTATATGAATTACTGAGTATTTCTTATTATCAAATATAATATTATTTATGGCTTCTTTATTAAAGTTTTCAGAATTACAGTTACATACGTAGCTTTAATCTAAAACGATTCAAAAATAAATAATAGCTTACTTTTGATCAAAGATAACATTCTTTAATTATTTTTTCACGATAGAAACGTCAAATTTAAATTATGAATTTTATGACTTGTTTTTGATATTTAGTTCAATAGAGTATAAAGAGGTACATATTATTAACATATTTAATGCTTGAAGGTTTTTAAACTAAAATAAACTGTAACCTTGTTCATCATAATCATGATGACTTGTCAATACCTTTAATAATAAGTTAGAGAGCCAAACTACTGGAAGAAAGCACCACGGTATGGCGTCAGACCTCAAATGTGTGAGAGTAATACAAGAAGGCGAAGCCCAATACAACGCTGAATTGTCGACTGAATTGAAGAAGTGAGTTAAAATAATTTCAAATGTGAATATTTGATATTGTTATTTAGTATAATTATGATACACATGACAATCAAAATGGTTCAATTATTAGGTGGCTAGTAACAGAAATTAGATATTTTTCTTTAATATTTACTTTACAAAGTCATTATTATTGTATTTTTCTTGGTAGTAATATATTAAAAAGAAAAAGAATTTTACATTACACTTAGTGAGTGATTATTAATAATTATATAAATGCGTTAAAATACTTATATAGATGTGGTCAAATTTATTCTTTTGACAGTCAAACATATTCAATCTTTCCACTCCTCCTTAATGTCTCATCAAGAAGTCATTGACCGTACCATCAAGCGTTGCCATGATAAGCAAATCATTTTGCCAACCATTGCTCAGCAAATCGATCCAACTTTGATCCCACAACAAATCCGTGACGAGTTGATCAAGATTGACCCATAAGAAGTCAATTCTCTGAATCTCTTCAGAATCACCTGGCACAATGACCCAAAGGGCGGCTTCCGTGCTGTTCCAAACTACGTTGTTGTCCCACCAGAACTTTCTGGCTGCAAGTCCAACGTCCTCGTCATGTTAGGCAAGTATTTCCCAACTGGTGCCCACAAGGTCGGTGCCACTTATGTCATGCTTTCTGATATGCTCACCAAGGGCACTTTCGACCCAGAGAAGCAACAAGGTATGTTCCCATCCACCGGTAACTTCTGCCGTGGTGGTGCCTTCAACGCCTGCCTCCTCGGTTGCCAAAACGTCGCTGTTCTCCCAGAGAACATGTCTGAAGAACGTTTCGCCTGGTTGAGAAGACACAACGCTGAGATCCACGCCACCCCAGGCTGCGAATCCAACGTCAAGGAAGTTTTCGACAAGGCCAAGCAGCTCTGCGCTGAACGTGGTGACAAGATCGTCAACTTCAACCAGTTCGAACTCCTCCAGAACTACACATGGCACTACAACTGCACTGGTCGCGCCCTCGAAAAAGTTTTCTTGGACTTCGCCCAGGGCTAGAAGAGACTCTTCGGTTCTTTCTTCACCACTGGTTCCGCCGGTTCCATCGCCGCTGCCGACTATCTCAAGTTTGCTAATCCAAACAAGAAGTCCCACGCCAACGTCAAGGAAGTCCAACTCCACACCCCAGTCAACTGCTGCGGTGAAGCCGTCCAATGCCCAACCATCTTCTCGAATGGATACGGCGCCCACCAAATCGAAGGTATCGGTGACAAACACATCCCATGGATCTTCAACACCCACAGCCAAGATATGGTTGCCTGCATCGATGACGCCGTCGCCATGCGCGTTCTCAGATTATTCAACGAACCATTCGGTAAGGCCCTCATCCAAAAGAAGCTTGGATGGACCGCTGAACAAGTTGAAGCCCTCAATGGTATGGGTATCTCTGGTGTCGCCAACATGATTGGTTGCATCAAGATGGCCAAGTACTATGACGGTGATGCCAACGACGTTTTCGTCACTGTTGCCACCGACTCCTGCGCCATGTACATGTCAAGACTCGTTGAACTTGAACACCAATTCGGTAAGTATACTGAATTGCAAGCCGAATTAGACTGGGAATGCCTCAAGAATGTAAAAACTGATTACATGAGAGAACTCAGCTACGCTGGAAGAAAGCAAGTCCACCACCTCAAGTATTTCACCTGGGTTGAACAACAAGGCAAGACTGTTGAAGATCTTGACGCTCAATTCTATGAAAGAGGTTACTGGGAAAAGCTCGCCAACTATGTATACGAATTAGACCAAAGAATAGTTGAATTCAATACTAAGGCTGGTGTACTCAAGGCCAAGTATAATATTCAGTGAGGATATTTATTGCTCTATCATAACCATCTTAACATACATAACAATTCATTTTATTTTTGTAATTCAAATTGATCACCACACCAAAGTTGCTAAATCATAGAAATATTATTAAGCAGTATCTAAATTATAAAAGATATTAATTTTAGCTCTACCAGGGGAAAAGATCTTTAAATTCATTATTTCGTCAAAAATATGTATTCAATATAATACTGACCATATTCAAAAAAGGTGACTAAATCAGTAAGTTGAGATATTGCATATTTTCAATTATTTAAACGTATAACTTTTAAAATTTAATGTTAATTCCATAGAAGAATTCGACAATTAAAATATATATCACTCATCGAACAAAATAGCGAAGGTTACATCAAATTTCGAAGATGAAGATAACTCTTGGTCGATCGCAGCAACAATTTGACGCTCTTCATGTGTATTTGCCATCTCATATGGCTCTAATTAGCAAAAGAATTGGTATTCGATGATTTGTTCGTTGAGTTCCGGAACTGGTACCGCTGTTGGAACCGCCACTACATTCACAGCGGCTTCGGAAAGAAAGTGGCGGAGCATGTCGACGAGGACCTTCTTGGGGCACAGGAGAACGGCTGGGTTCTGGGAAACTCGGGCGTAGACGGTATCGATCACCTGCCTTCTCATGTCGGTCGGGGTCATCTGGATGCCGCGGGCGTGGAGGTAATACTGCAGCTCGTCCATCTCGTTTTGGGCCTGGAGCTTGGCAGCGTCCTTGACTTCCTGGGGCCACTTGTCAGCGTACTTGGAGGCGACGGTCCTGATAATATATTCATATGAAAAACTGTGTGTCGTATGGCCGTGATAATTGACTGATCTATCGAGAGCACGCCAGTCGAACATCTGTTATTATATTGTAGAAAGTCTTTGGAAGAATTCAATGGCTTCTTTGATCCCAGGAATCCATATGCCGTGTTATACTTGAAGCTGCCTTACGAAGTTATCTTTGAGCTGAGTCTTTTGAGCGTCTGAGAGTCTTATCCTTGTCATATTTTTATGGAGTGGTATTAAATACACAATCCCCTCACTATTTGATGTAGAAATTATTTTTGAACAGTCACTTCATGGCTGAATTATATGCTTAATTTTTGATTGATGACAATTTTGGCAATACTGTAAACTTCCAGGTAAAGTTGGGTAAAATATAATTTTACAGTACAAATATTGTATTTTCGCACGTTTAACCCCCATTTAAACCCTTTTTGAACAAATAATGGACTAGAAAACGAACGTAACACTTTACGTGGGATGAACTCAACCCCAGCTCAGAATTACCTGGCACAATGACCCAAAGGGCGGCTTCCGTGCTGTTCCAAACTACGTTGTTGTCCCACCAGAACTTTCTGGCTGCAAGTCCAACGTCCTCGTCATGTTAGGCAAGTATTTCCCAACTGGTGCCCACAAGGTCGGTGCCACTTATGTCATGCTTTCTGATATGCTCACCAAGGGCACTTTCGACCCAGAGAAGCAACAAGGTATGTTCCCATCCACCGGTAACTTCTGCCGTGGTGGTGCCTTCAACGCCTGCCTCCTCGGTTGCCAAAACGTCGCTGTTCTCCCAGAGAACATGTCTGAAGAACGTTTCGCCTGGTTGAGAAGACACAACGCTGAGATCCACGCCACCCCAGGCTGCGAATCCAACGTCAAGGAAGTTTTCGACAAGGCCAAGCAGCTCTGCGCTGAACGTGGTGACAAGATCGTCAACTTCAACCAGTTCGAACTCCTCCAGAACTACACATGGCACTACAACTGCACTGGTCGCGCCCTCGAAAAAGTTTTCTTGGACTTCGCCCAGGGCTAGAAGAGACTCTTCGGTTCTTTCTTCACCACTGGTTCCGCCGGTTCCATCGCCGCTGCCGACTATCTCAAGTTTGCTAATCCAAACAAGAAGTCCCACGCCAACGTCAAGGAAGTCCAACTCCACACCCCAGTCAACTGCTGCGGTGAAGCCGTCCAATGCCCAACCATCTTCTCCAATGGATACGGCGCCCACCAAATCGAAGGTATCGGTGACAAACACATCCCATGGATCTTCAACACCCACAGCCAAGATATGGTTGCCTGCATCGATGACGCCGTCGCCATGCGCGTTCTCAGATTATTCAACGAACCATTCGGTAAGGCCCTCATCCAAAAGAAGCTTGGATGGACCGCTGAACAAGTTGAAGCCCTCAATGGTATGGGTATCTCCGGTGTCGCCAACATGATTGGTTGCATCAAGATGGCCAAGTACTATGACGGTGATGTCAACGACGTTTTCGTCACTGTTGCCACCGACTCCTGCGCCATGTACATGTCAAGACTCGTTGAACTTGAACACCAATTCGGTAAGTATACTGAATTGCAAGCCGAATTAGACTGGGAATGCCTCAAGAATGTAAAAACTGATTACATGAGAGAACTCAGCTATGCTGGAAGAAAGCAAGTCCACCACCTCAAGTATTTCACCTGGGTTGAACAACAAGGCAAGACTGTTGAAGATCTTGACGCTCAATTCTATGAAAGAGGTTACTGGGAAAAGCTCGCCAACTATGTATACGAATTAGACCAAAGAATAGTTGAATTCAATACTAAGGCTGGTGTACTCAAGGCCAAGTATAATATTCAGTGAGGATATTTATTGCTCTATCATAACCATCTCATCATACATAACAACTCATTTTATTTTTTTTGTTATTTAAATTGATCACTTAAATTGACCACACCAAAGTTGCTAAATCATAGAAATATTATTAAGCAGTATCTAAATTATAAAAGATATTAATTTTAGCTCTACCAGGAGCAAAGATCTTAAAATTCATTATTTCGTCAAAAATATGTATTCAATATAATACTGACCATATTCAAAAAAGATGACTAAATCAGTAAGTTGAGATATTGCATATTCTCAATTATTTAAACGTATAACTTTTAAAATTTAATGTTAATTCCATAGAAGAATTCGATAATTAAAATATATATCACTCATCGAACTAAATTGCGAAGGTTACATCAAATTTCGAAGATGAAGATAACTCTTGATCGATCGCAGCAACAATTTGACACTCTTCATGTGTATTTGCCATCTCATATGGCTCTGGTTAGCAAAAGAATTGGTATTCGATGATTTGTTCGTTGAGTTCCGGAACTGGTACCGCTGTTGGAACCGCCACTACATTCACAGCGGCTTCGGAAAGAAAGTGGCGGAGCATGTCGACGAGGACCTTCTTGGGGCACTGGAGAACGGCTGGGTTCTGGGAAACTCGGGCGTAGACGGTATCGATCACCTGCCTTCTCATGTCGGTCGGGGTCATCTCGATGCCGCGGGCATGGAGGTAATACTGCAGCTCGTCCATCTCTTTTTGGGCCTGGAGCTTGGCAGCGTTCTTGACTTCCTGGGGCCATTTGTCGGCGTACTTGGCGGCGACGGCCTCGTTGATGTACTTGTAGGAGTAGCTCTTGGTTGGGTAGCTGTGGTGTTCGATTGATTTGTCAAGAGCGTGCCAGTCGAACTAACGTTTGTCTGACATAGAAAGATCTTAGAAGAAGGTGACAGCTTCTTTAACTCCATGTACCATGACATTATAGCACTGTTAAAGTTGCACCACGAAGTTTTATTCGAGCTGGGTCTTTTGATTGTCGGTGAGTCTTGTTCTTGAATTCATTATTTAATGGAGTGGTGTTAAATCATATTTCTGATCAAAATATAAAGTAAAAATGAAATTTCGAACTTTATTCAAATTGCTTACTTTGAACAAAATTGCTTACGGTAAAGTCTCATTTAGTGACATTTGATACTTCTGTTGGAAATATAAATATAGAGGCAAAAATCGATGGCGTACACCCCTCTATTATGATGTAACTATAATTGTGTTCAAAATTACAAAATTAGTGAAAGCATAATTGTCACAACTAAACCGTCTAGGAAGAACTACGTATACAGTAAAATTATATTGCTTTATGTACCCCTAACTATACATGGTAGTTATACTGGTGGCCTCTGATACGATTCCCAAATTATTGAAATTATTGATTTCCACAATTTGATTTTTTAGTAAATCACGAATGGACTCCAATTTAACAATAACGATATATCACTACTATACTATTATATCATATTACTATGAACCCCACTTGATTCCTCTGAAGCTCAAAAAATTCATTTTTAGTTGCAAAAATCAACTTTTGGAAAAATACAACAGATTGGGAATCGTATCGGAGCGAACCTGAATGAATGTAATGGACAATTATGAGTACATAAGTCAACATATTTAAATGGTTATTGGCTTTCAGGGCTAGAAGGTTTAACTGTAATAATCAAAGTTAATTACATTTTAGAATTTTAACTACCATAACGAGAGCTGCTGGAATCTCTAAACTATATATTATTAGTAACATGTCCTCCTTTCACTCCAGCTTATAAAATCGAAACAAATTATTTCAGTTGTGTATAGTCAACAATAATTAACTTTCTGAAGTAGAGGAATGTGAAAATATATATTTTGATTGTAACTTTATCTTTATCTTGTTGGTACATAATCATACACTGGAAGTTCATGAAACACCAAGTCTTCAGCTATTACCTCATATAATACTACAAAAATATTAGCTGTTTTACTAACTTGAATTGGAGTAGAGTGGAAGTAATTAAATTTTATGGAAAATAATCTTTTAATCTATCCGTATATTACCACCTATCTAAGATAGTCTAGCTATAATTTCAATACCGGTGCTGGGGTGTACGCCATCGATTTTTGCCTCTATATACTGTAAACTGTTTCTGTAATGTGTGAGTAATCTAACTTATTATTGTGCATATCAATGAACTTTCAACAATCTTTCATGATTATAATATAAGGATAATTTTCATAATTCATCTCACTTACTGAGTATGTTGTGCGTCCTCAATTATCAGCTGTTCCAAGCCTGCCGGATCCAATGTTGCTTTAGGCACCACCTTCTTGCCTTCCTGGATGAATCAATTCGAGATTCATTCACTTTAATTTCTAAATTTAGAATTTTAAGATTACAAATATATGTACGCGCATAATTCGACATTAAATCAAATTATCCGCTCCACAGATGCTGAAGTCTCGGTTGCGCATGTTCATTTGCGCGCGTTTGACCGAGGATGCACGTAGAGCCCGTCAAATGAACCTGGACGAGCTTAACAAGCTCGAGTTCGATGTGCAGAACACCACAAAGAGGCTGGACAACATCCAGTAATAATTACTAAGCAACAAACCGGTTAAAATATTCAAGAGGAGAACCACCACAAACCTCCCAGAAATAAACTCCTCGTTCAACAACAGCTTCGTTGTCATTAACAAATCCGTTTCTCAGGAGGAACTGAGGAACCAGAACAGAGCGAAATCGCTTCCATATTCACAGGCGAAAGTTGAAAATAACTTCAGCTACAATTTGGACCAAATCAGGTCCATCATATACATGGAGCAAAGACGGTAGTACATCAAGTGAGTAAATATTGTATTGGAAAACGACTTAAACGTATTATTTTGAAAACTATCAATAAATAAAATGACTATAACACACTAAACTGTAATAATATTGAAATTATAATATATAAATCAAAATAGTTGTTGAATATACAAATATAGAATGTAAAAAGACTTTATATAATTGAAATTAAAATGTCAACAGTAAAATGACTTAATGTAACCGTGTATGGTAAAATTTAATGATTAAATTTTAATCATTCGTTTCCTTCATCAAGTCATTCTTTAAAAATACGTTTATCAAATAAATCTAATAATTATGTATTATCTGTTCGTATAGTGAGTTATCTTTATAATGATATAACAATAGAATTGATTGAATTTCATCTCAGACTTCAGAAAGTTTGGGCCATAAGACTGTATCTTGATCCGAGAGTACTTCCGTGGTTATTTCTGGTTGGTTTTACATCATATGAAGCTGGTCCCGGAGTATCTCTTAAAGCTGGTTTCTTATTTACATCTACAGTTAACGGCTTGATAATATGATCAGCAATAGTTTTAGTCTTCATTAGTCTGTAATCAGGATATATAGAAGCTGGTCCTGGTCCACTGTTCTTCAACTCTGGTAAAGTTATTCTTGATTTAAGAGAAAAGGCTGGACCACGATCTCTTAATTAGTCTACATTATATTAAGCTGGACTTATCCTTGTTTCCTTGTCAGCTGTAGTCTTTGTTCTGCTTCTAAAGCTGAACGCAGATGTGCTGTGTCCTAAGAACTTTCTGAATTTGTCTGAGTCATATTGAGCTGGCCCAGGTTGAAGATCATTATTGACACGTTTTTTATTGGTTAGTGGCTTCATTCCAGTTCCAGAATGTGGAGACGAGGACAATGCAGTCTCAATATGATATGCACCAACACCTGGAGTATCAGACATATTAGATAATAATTTAGTACGACCTGCGAATGTGAAACGACGAGCATTCTCAATAGGAACATTAGGATCATAAGCACCAGGTCCTGGGTTTTGATTTAATTGTTTAGGTGATGAATCAGTCATAACGCGGTTAGAAGTGGAAGATTTTATTATTTGGTACGAAAATTAAAATATGTCATACTACATAAAATTTCATATTCATTCCACAAATAATTTACACTTTAAAATCAGAATTGATGGATCACTAATAATATCATTGAAACAAATTGTTAATTATGCGTCCACATAAGAACTTAACATTATCACACAAAAATATGACAAATATAACACTCATGATTTACAATATTTAATAACATTATTCACCATTTCAACAAATATAAATACTGTTTGACCAAAGTATCATATAAAATTTAAGTTTAACATACAGATTATTTTCGAATTCGTTACAAACCTTGGGACCTTTTACTTTTATTTTTATATTATTCAGGTTCTTAAAGAATGTAGTGAGTTTATAGATCAAATTATTTTAATATTTTAGATATTATAGAAGTTGTTATGGTCTTTTGATTAGTATTTTCAAATTAGGTTTTTAATTAAAGTAAAGTTGCATAAGAATCAGCAATAGCCAAGTCTCTTAAGCACTATCTATCTGCTTCAGTATATTTTGATACACTACTTCCAGTACTTAACGTTTAAACTCTACCATGCTTTTTGAATGTTTCTTAAATTCTATATACAGTTCGTACACTAATTTTGAACATATTAGCGATGTATAAGTACGTTTTTGGATCGTTTCCCTGTTCTTTTAACAGTTCTATTACCTTTTATCTATTTTCTGTTGAGAGTTGGGGTTTAAATTTGTTGTTTGATTCTGCCATAAGTAAAGGGGTGGAAATAAATTATGAATTTCAATATGTTATCATGTCAATGGTTCACCATCTTTTCATTACGAGCCATCCGAATATGATTCCTGTAATTGTGAGTCCACCAACGACTACCCAAGGTTGCCAGTATGTGATATCTCCTCCTAGCAGTAGTACATCGATATTTGGTACAGTTTGAGTATCTACTTGCACGATTTTCTCGTATTCTTTAAGTGTGACTAGTTTATTCACCCAACTGCTTTCAATGGGTTCGCATATGGTGTCATTTTCAAGTTGTACGTCGAATTGTATCTTGAATTCGCCCAGTGTGATTTTCACGCGTTAGCTCAGGCTCATGTTCTGATCAAGTGCGAAGCATATTTAATCCGGTTTGACGACGATGCTTGCTTTTTAATATGTTGCTAGCAGTAGTTCGAGTTGAATTTCGTATTTGTGAATGAGTGCTCCGTTTTTAACGAATCCCCAGCTGAGTTTTCCGGTTGCGTTGCTGTTAAGTGTTTTTATTTGTGGGAGTGTAGAACCGCATGTGGTTTCATTCAGTTGTGCGCATGTGAGGTCGAAGTTTTATTGGTCGGAGCTTAGTTTTTCCACGCTCATTTGCTCATTGAAAGTGAATCCGGAGTAGTCCGCGTTCTAATTAACTATAATGGTAAAAATTATTGAGTCAAAGTTAAAAGCAGCTTTGTAATTAGCATCTGTGCACGTGACTCCAGCCCCTGGGTAAAATGTGAGAGCAATTTTATCGTCAAAGAACACACCAGTGACTCTTGTGAAGCAGTCGTCAGCGTAAATTGTGTTTTATTCCGTTATTTTCGTTTTCACCGTTTGGACGAATGTTCTCGTTCCGTCATTTTTAGTTATTTGCGTTTTAGTTTGATAAAATAAATAAAGGGAGGAGGTGGAAGCGTTTTGTATTTATTACAGTTTTATAATACATCCTGGTTAATCAGCAATTGGTAACAATGAGCACTGTAAAGAGTAACTGGTTGTAGTTTGAACGAAATTCGGCTGCGGATTCGCTGCGAGATCAGTTGAGTTCCACATCGTATTTTGGTTCAAAATTAAGCCCGAAAACAGCCCGGAAGCTGATACTGGTTATGTTATACAGCGGCTGTTGGGGGTTAGTTAAATGTTATAAATCGCTGATGCACTGCGCAAATCGTAATTCAAAACTGCCTGCTTGTGGCACTTCTTGTGGTCGAAAATGCGATAACGGAGCTGCCCGGCCGCGCCCTGCAACTATATATTAATATCCGTAAAGGAAAACTCGAAAGAAGCAATTGAATACTGCTTAATATTTGCATACGAACAATCAAAACCGGACGCACAACTGAGACTTATCGATATGTTGTCACTCGTGTACTCGTACTAACTCGAAATGAACTTAATATCACCCACGTAAATAGTCGTTATGTAATGCTTGCCAATCAACTGCGAATTGCAAATGGCAAGCTCCTAGTCCGGCAAATCCTAATCATACACACCTATAAAATCAACCGACTCGGATTAAGACTAATACACAATTTTTGACTTCAACGAAAAACAATTGAGACTCAACACTATTTACAAATACTGCATTAAGGAAGTGGTTATATTGATATAATACCATAAATATGTTTTAAATAGAGTTAAAATCACTCCACATTTAATTAAACCAATCAATTAGAAAAATAGTGCACACTTAAATATACCATTATTGTGATAAATATGGCACCAGTTATAAAAATAGATAACCACAACTACTTCCAAATTCCTGAAAATTCTAGGATTATGTCATTTACTTCATTTAATTCATTTTCGCTGCTTATCACATGACTAATTTATTTTCTATTGCTTCTTTAAAGTATATACTCTCTATTGAGTAAACACAGTGAAACATTTACTGAGTCTTTACATGTAAAGTTTATGTATTATATTGGCAGAGAATAGTTAATTTATGCTTCAATATTAAAGTATTATTGAACACTAAAATCGTAATCATATGCTACGTAAGTCAATTATGAAATATAATATCGTTAACTACAAAATTCATAATTGTTAGTCCATAATGCTATTGAAGTAGTTGTTTTAGAGAAGTGCACAACAAATTTTTTAACACAAGATCTTTCCAATATCATTATTTCAGTGTTAAATGTATAAAAAATATTATTACTACTATCTAAAAAACTGTAGAATACTTAAGCATTTGAACTATTTAACATTAGTCTGTCAATTGTAGAATCATTTACACTGAAAACAATATATTATTTTGAAAGAAATTTTAATATTGGAACCGTAACACTTTATTAATACGAAGGGTTAGAAAAAACAATAACGTCAACTTAAATGGAAGTCAACATATTTTTAATCATACTAGTTATGGTAAAGAAAGGATTAGATTCAGTTAAATTTAAACAGGGAAATATATTTTAAAAACCAGTTTGTAACAAGATATTCTTTTAATTTAGTTAGATTTTAGGCGTTATTCCTTCCATACACTTTAAAATATCATCACAAAAAGCATTTTCGGCTAAAGTTGTGATTGAGCCGACTGAATTTCCGATATTATAATCTAAACTTAAACGTATTTAAATCTAATGATCAGAAAGTAGAAATAGAGCTATTTCATACATTTAATTTCTTGTTTAATCCGAATATTTACCTAATTCAGTGTTACTAAATGCATCTAACACATATCTACTAATCTATTGAAAGTTACTATTGCTCGTTGAAAAATCATAATCTTACCAATACATACTCATATCTTCAATAGGCATTACTTGTATTCGATCCCATTTACCATTAATATTAAACTCAAAATATACTTTAAAATTTGTAACTTCACAAAATAGAGGTTATACTTCAAATATAAAATATGGGGCTTAAAATGAATAAACAAAACGTGTCATAGAAAAGCAAGAAGTTTAATTGGAACGAATATGAAATATTGAGCTTACTGAACCTGTTATATGAATATCATCATCTAATATTATTGAATACCCACCATTAACAACATCAATTGTTTAATCATATTCCATCAATGAATCAAAATCATAAACTATTGATTAGACTTAATTAAACATGAAGATAAAACCAATGTTAGATATATTAATGATACCATATGTTGGTGATTGAAGAAGTATTGTTGCTTTTGCAGACTTACCATCTAGCACTTAACACATGTTATCATTATTAATATGATACAATAAAGGATTAGGAAGAAGATGCAAAGAAATTTAGCGTTGTTATCTGCTACCAGTTATGTTTGAAGCTGGTGAGAAGCATTATTTGAAACTGTTTGTAAATGTAACAATAACAAATTGCATTATTGAAGTGATACGATTATAAATTAAAACTATTATGCACGTTATTTTTAAGATACACTTTTAAAATATTTGATGATCTATCTAACAAATCTAAATTTGATTCATAATATATAAAACACGTTGTATTCTAAATAAAAATAATAATGAGATGTATATAGTATAATATTAAACTGTATATTTAGTCTTTCTGTCTTTTTGTATCTTAGAAAATTATTAAATACTATTATTGTAGTATACTATTATTATATGAGTTATTATATTTGTATATATTAGCTGCTCTATATATTAGATGTGAGACATAGTTATATAATATGTAAATATGTGCATATATAAGCATTTACTACTTCTTAACATTATATTGTTCTTACGTTCAAATAAATTACTATCATTCATCAGATTCAATATCACTGTCATAAACCCCATGACATAATTTATAAGCTAAATATAAAGCGTCATCCAATGCACAGTGCATCATTTCTTTAGCGTGTTAGTTTTATTTTACTTTTTAATGGAATTTGCAGTAATCAAACTATCTTCCGCTGTGAATATTTTTAAATGTTATTTCTTTACCATTTGTCAAATATTTATAAACATCTTCCACTTCTAATATTTTAGGTTATAATTTCATTTATTCAGTTAATATTTATCTTTCTAGATCAATGCCTTTAGCACAAAAGAAGTAGGTTTCTGTTGCTTCAAATTTCTTTTGAATTAGTGTAATAGATGGATCATTAAGATTTTTGAGAGTTGCTGCTGATGCGGTACAAAATTCAAGAAGAATTTAGCCAAAATCATATAAATCTGTACCGTGATTGCAGCACGGCATGCAATTTTCAAATTAGGTATCCCAAGGTGCTGGGATTCCCGTAATTTTCTCTGTATAAAATATCGATTGAGATGCAGAGCCTTTCATTTTACCAATATCAACTGGAGAAAAGAATGTGTGCATTTAGGCTAATATGGTTCCATCTTTAACTCGAACACAGCCTATTTCTGAGGGATAAAGCGGTTTTGTCGAAAATGCTTCAAAATCAATAAATATTACGGTGCTGTCTTTTGTTAGACCGGCTAAATTAGTGTCATAAATTGCACTTTGTTTTTCCTGTTCAATTTGTTTGTCAAGATAAGTTTACAAAGCATCCGAACTGGAATAGTGATCGTTGGGTGTGTTTGTGGCGGAATGCCTACATACGAATTTCAAGCGTTTAAGATGGACTCTGCAATATATTGTTATGGATATATAAGTATGTTTCGTTTGCTCTTGCTTTCAGTTGTGAAGTGGAATTATTATATTTTATATCACTCAAGTGTCACTTATCTTGCTAATTTTTTGAACAACTTTTCTGTAAATGGTTGAATTCTTTTCTCACTACTGGCTGAATTGCGGTTTGGATTAGGATTTAAAAAGTCTTTGCATTCAATAATTTTATTTAAATATATTATTGCAGATTCTATATCTTCATTTTTTAATCTGGGATCATCTAATATTGTTATTAACTATTTAATACTATTTTTTCTACGATCTTAGTTTACTTCTGCAGATTCAGTTTCATGCTCTGAGGTAGAGCATGATTCTTAAGCATGATTCTTCTTCACTTGAATCAGTGTTGTTTTCAGTAATTTCAGAATTTACATTATCTAGTAATCGGAGCAAATTTTCTCTCTTAGTATGATTAAATAATTGTATTTCTGGATAATTGAAAACAGAAAATAAACGCATTAAATACTACGTAGTATATCTTTCTGGGATTAATGATTTAAAAAACGTAATTTTCATATTATTTAGCTCAATTGCTTTATAATAGCCATATACTGCTATTGCGTGGCCACAAAACGGCAATTTTGACTGTCTAAATATTTAACATTCACAATTGAATTTGTTATTGAAGACATCTTTTAGACTAATTAAGCTATCAATAAATCATCAGAGATGTATCTTTGGGCGAAATATGCAGCACGTCGGCACAGTTGACAGTATGTGCATGTTAATTATTTTTATACCTCTGGGTCTTTGAATAATAGTTCAATTCCTTCTAAACAACTATATTTCATTACATTTGCAAGAATTATGCGATCTTCTTCTGCCGTGAATTTATGTCTTAGATTTTGAACTTCTTTACAATAATATTCGCCTTAATCATGCTCTCCATAAAATCTAATAATTCGATAACTGTGATCTCGGTCTATAAACATTTGCGGTGGTGACGAAAGTTTTTCATCTTATCCAAGAACATACTATATTCGTGAATACCGTCCTCTATGATCAAAGTATCCAGCTCCTGATAAGCTATCAAATCCAACATGACGTTTGCATTTATTTTTGTAATGATTTTTGGTCTAGCCTTAAGTATCTCCATGAACGCAGCTAAAGTGACAGTAATAAAAATGAGCATGACTTATGACTATTGTTGTAACTTATTTCAACATACGAATAGCTATTTCTTCATTATAGAAGGCTATAGACTCAATAGTCTTCTCAGATTTTAATAAATAAGCTAGTATTCCTTCTTTAGTAGAATCTGTTGAACTCATCTTGGAGGAAGCGGAAATTGTTGAAAAATGCTAATGTTAGTAATATATGTTGAAAAACGCTTGAGTTAGTCAATTTTATATTGTTTTGCATATAGAAATAAAGTGCAGATTATGATGAGTGGAAATATTAATTTAAATTTATCTTAAAACATCACTACTAAGGAAAGTTACTTTAAACCATTCCCGCCACTAGCACACCCAACAGTGAGTATTATCCGAACTGGGAATCAACAACTAATCAATGTAATCTTGTAGTTCGTCCGAGTTTTCCTGTTAAAATTATTTTTCGTCCAGATAATATTTGAGTGGTTCTGGTATCTTCGAGAATATTTTTTCTGTGTTTATGTGGTGGCCAATAAAGAATGAGCTCATAAATTTACCATTTACAACTGCGTGCTTTGTCCAGCAACGCTTGTGAATCTTTTACATTATTTTTACAGTTTGCATGCTTTTTTCCTTGCTAGATTGTTCAATAATTAAATGGGGAGCAATACTCATATCTGAAGTGAAAATATTAAAATTGATATAAAATAATTAAAATCAGAGAATATTGTCTAATATAATATTAAACACTATGTAACTTGACTCATTATAGAATTAACATAACTTATTCTGGCTTTCCGACACAGAAGTATGATTTAGTGAGGTTCATTGGAGTTTATAATAATAAAGTCTTATTATACCATAAAAATCATTTCTTGTAACCACCCACTTCTAGTGGAAGCTTTCAAACCTACTCTTCTTGATAACATATCTTTCTACGCTAAATTTAAGAAATTTAACCGTGCTCCACCATTACCTAAATAATGCACCAAGTGTTTTCATCCTGTAAAGCTGGTGGGAAATATATTCATTTGCATAAATACCAATTGTAAAAAAAGACATGATTTATGGGCCGGGACTCCGCTTGCTGGGTTCCATTCTATGTAATGGGATCGTCACTTCCAGCTTATTGTTGAATGTGCAAGTAATAGTAGTGCTGCATCAGCTGCAGCAAAATATTTTGTTAATGAAAGAACTGTGGACAGAGTATTTGATCAATTTCGTGAATATTGTTAAAAATATCTTGAACGTATATAGTTTTATGATGGAGAAGACAAAGAAATTGATGAATTCGTAGGGGCACGTGTAAAGTATCATAGGGGAGAACCAACTAAAGGAACAACTAAATGGTTCTTTTCTATACGCGGAAGATAGTCAAGGATATTCCGTTGCTTCTATATTTTGGGAAGAAGTATCGAAGAAGTATAACCTCTTATTAATAAATATTGTAAAATCGGTGACACGGTATATTCTGACGGACTTGCCACATATAAGCATCTGTCATCAACTTTTGTACATAAGTCAGTCAACCACTCAGAACACTTTGCTGACCCAGAGGATCCTACCAACAACATTAACGGTTTAGAAGGATCACACGGCGCTTTGAGAAAAAAACTAGCGTTCATGGTTCAATTTAAATAAATAAAAAGTAACTCTACTTCTATTTCTATTGCCTTCAGAGATAATTTGGTCATGATCCCATATAATTCTTGGATTATGTGTGGCCTTCATTTGATGAATGAAAATAAAAAATATTTTATTATTATTACAGTGTTTTAATAACATTTTAATTTTAATTTAAAAATCCCAAATCAAATCATACTTATTTGTCGGTAAGCCCTTATTCTTTACTAAAATTTCTAAGAATTATAAAAATAATGCAATATTATATCTATCATCTTTAGGTCGTTTAACGAGTAACTTAGTATGAGGCTTAAAGCCAAAATTTGAAAATTGTCAAGGCATTTTGAGAATTGAGAATTTGCGAAAGGTACATAGGTACCTGAGTACATATTTGAATATAGCTATACCATTTTACGTATTAGATGAATTTTACAGGTAAGAAATGTAATGTACAATTATTGAGTTTCAATTGTGTTTTACTTTTATTATTAAGATTTTATAGTAATAATTTGTAAATAAATCTCCACTTCTACATATGCAAAAACTTAAATTGGTACCTCAGAGTGTCTGGGACAAGCTTCTTCCAATCCAGCAACAGTGTGTGGACGAGGTGATGAATTTGTACAAGTCCATTACGTTTGGCAGCTCGAAGAAGTTCAAGGATGTCGTGGATATGTCCTACGGCGCTGTGAGTAAGTCCTCTTTCAAGGCCATTCGCGGAACTGTCGAGGTAAAGGGTGATATTTTGAAGGCGATCGCGTTCGATCTCCAAGACCGCGAAACCACTCCAGATCAGCCGAAGGCCGAGCGTCACGGCCGTGTGTGCAAGTACATGTACTACCCCGACTCAGCAACCGCCGATTACTGCGTTTCGCTTAAACAATCTCCCGCTTTCAAACCAATATGTCTATTGATGCATTAGATTAACGAGTCCGGGGTCCCACTCGTGTCCGACCGCGAGTTCGTCACCCTGCGCATCTCACAGTAAACACAAACAGGTTACATTGTTATTACCAGGTCAGTTACTATTGACGAGTTGAATTTCGCGACGAATGTGGTGAGGGGGAACAACTGGAACTTCAATTTGTACGAGAAAACGGAGGGCGGGTTCAAGGCGACCACTTTCTTCTACTGCGACCCGTGCGGGAACGTTCCGGCGATGGCGTTCAACTCAACACTCGAGGGGTAAATGGGGTTCTTGAAGAGGGTTAAGTAAGTGAGCGAATGAGATAAATAAGTTTTAATTTAAATATTATTCATTTAATATTGGAACCAAATGAAAATGTAATAATTATTTGTATGTCTCACTTATATCAAAAGGGGGATATAATATAGAAATTTGGAAATAGAATAGAGTATCAAGGTGGCTTTCAACTCTTGAGGGGCAAATGGGGTTCTTAAAAAGGGTCAAATAAGTGAGCGAATGAGGTAAAATAATTGGTAAAATGATATTAATATAATTTATGTTTACTAATAAATTAACTTAGAGTAAAATACTTATGTAATTATTTTATAATACTTTATAAAGTGGTTGATTATAAAAGGGATTATTAAACATTAATCATTTGTGGTGACAATTTGTGTTGACAGTCTCAACACTTGAAGGGCAAATGGGGTTCTTAAAAAGGGTCAAACAAGTGAGCGAATGAGGTAAAATGATATTAATATAATTTATGTTTACTAATAAATTAACTAATAAATTATGTAATTATTTTATAATACTTTAAAAAGTGGTTGATTATAAAATGGATTATAAAAGATTAATCTTTAAACATTAATCATTTGTGGTAATATATCAAGAGCAATATAATAATCATTAATATGTAACAATCTGAATATAGAGATAATTGATAAAAGATAATTGGATAATAATCATATGTGACAGTTATAAAAGATAAATAGATTATTGAAAATTAGTAGTTAATCAGATGGTGGTTGAAGCTGAATTGGCGATAGTCTCAACTTTGGAGGGTAAATGGGGTTCTTAAAAAGGGTCAAGTAAGTGAGCGAATGAGGTAAATTGATAGTTATTAATATAATTTATGTTTAATAGTAAATTAACTTATAGTAAAATACTAATAATACTTATAGTTACACACAAAGTAAAAAATTTGTAAAGTGTTGGATTATAAAATGGATTATTAATGAATAATCTTTAATCATTAATCATTTGTGTTGACAGTCTCAACTTTGGAGGGGCAAATGGGATTTTTGAAGAGGGTCAAACAAGTGAGCGACTGAACTTAATAAGTTTAAATTTAATGTCTCATTTTTTAGTTTAAATTAATAACTTAGTATATTATGTTAGTTTAAAATGAAGAATAATATGAAGAGAAATTAAATAAAAAGTTATAAATATAACAGAACATCTAATGAACCACAACTGGACCAGCTCAACTGGACCGGATGATCTATAGCCATATCACGCATAATATCATTGCATAATATTTGTGAACAACTTATATTTTGTTGCACAAAGATGTTGTGTGACTTTGAACCAGCTCAGAGATAATTTCCGTAGATGTCAGAATTATAATTATTTTGAGCAAATCACGCTACGTACCGTCTTTTCCATAAGCTACTGACGGGTTTCGCTTTTATAATTTGCTGCAAATATATTTCAAATGGGTACACACCATTCATTAGAATTTACATTCACAAAGAGTATACCAAAATGCAACTTTAACATTAAACAGATGGTTTAGTGAACAAGAACCAATACAACATTTAAAAATATAGATATGAACGCCAACAATTTGATCACTTCTGTAATAGTATGGTTGAACGTCTAGTGAACCACAACTGATTCGTCTAGCCACCACTGGTCTGATTTTTATTTTAGAGACGCGTATAAAGCGAAGCTTAGACTTCTGTCCATAATCCATGTCGATTATGTGATTAAATCGTTTGAAATGCGATAATACAAATTAATATTTTCCGATAAAATTGATGAGTAAAGTAATTTTTATTATTGATCTATAAATAGATTAAAAATCGGGTATACACGGATTTTTGAAAAGTTCATTCACAAAGAGTGCACAATAACAGTCGATATCGGCGCTCTGAGCCACATTCAGTATTTCAGAATGTCGTGGAATTGCGTCAATATGGTTAAAGAATTAACACGTCAAAGATCCTAGAACGCATTCTCCACATTACCGAACGCACGAAACAGAAATATCACGATCAAAGCTTTTAAGAAGACAAGACGTCAAAGAAGTTTTGAATGTGCGTGACCAACTTTAGTCTGCAAAAGTCCGCGCGGATTACATACTTAAATCATTTGGATTAAATCTCACGAACTACCGCTTCGGTAAAAGTAGAGTAATATTTAGAATAAGTCTAAAAATAGAATTTCAAAACGGGTATACACGGATTTTGTGTGTCGGTCTGAGAGTTTTGCGTTCTTCAATAATTAACATGAATATAACGATCAAATGCATGATATATAATTTGGTTCAGGAAGGCAAATGTGGTTACAAATAGGATTGGACAGAAGTGTGCATCGATAATTTGATACTTAATATTGTTTAATACAATTATCGACATAATTACAGTTCTGGATTATAAATTTAAATGAACAAATGGAATCATAAATTATATGATTCATATAATCGGTGAGTGATGAAAGTTTAAGGGCGACTGCACCATTTCAAGGGCTGAAATCAGATTTTTATCATTTATAATAAATAATTAACTCAAATTAGTTTGGGTCTTCAACTCCAAACAGTTTGCGATGATTATGCATTCAAATCGTTTGAAGTGCAATCATACAAAATATATTATTCTACGTATTTTAGCTTTACTGTTCATTAATATAATTAATCTATAAATAGATTTAAAATCGGGTATACACGGATTTTTGAATAGTACATTCACAAAGAATGAAGTTAGAAGCTCGCGTTCTAGGCTTCGTTCACCTATTTTCTAGATGATGATCAAATACATAATGATGGCTAGGAGTAGATGTGTATAGATCTAAAGATCGAGTGATGGCCAAACGAACACGTCTGCAGTTTTAACCGATGGATTTCGAGCGGTGCAAAAGATATTCTATCAAAAACTGACCACAGTCGATTAGTTGAAAACGTGGTTATAATTGAGCAAACTATTCAATTATGCACAAATAGTTTAAAATAGATTACAGCAGTGGTACTGGAAGGGGTTCAATATGTGGGCGAATGATAGCAGTAATAATTATCATTTTGTATTATTCAAATATATATGTTGTCATCTATTATTTTAATTAATTAATAATTATATAATAAAAAATAATCTACTTGCATTAACAATTTGCGTATTAATAACAATGAATATAAGTTTTGTTAAAAAATGAATACATTAAATAGATTAATTGTAACTAATAATGACATATATTTTACCTAAAAATCTAGTAGTATAAATTTGTTTATTTTTACAAATGCCACTAAGAATACCAAAATAGATACTCAGGTTTACAATTTCAATGTTAATATATTTGCTCTATTTGGGGTGTAAGATTAAATTATTACTAGTTCGACAATTAATATTTCTTTACAATTTAGTGTAATAACTGGTTCATTGATATGTACAATTTGTAATGTACTTATTGAAGATTCTACATTAGTTTTTAGTGCAAGTGGACTATAGATTTCTGCCATGATAATAGAGCCTGTACAACAAATATCCATTTTATAAGCATTTATTTAATTTAGAATATCCAGTTATAATACATCTGGTTTGGTAAATGTTATATAAAATTAAATCGCCAGTTTCTAAATAAATGATTCTAAATTAACTGGTTATTGTTATATTAATAGTGAGGATAATGGATATATATCTTCAAAAATACTAGTAAATACTACTATATCAATTGATATGTTTTATGTATGTGTTGATTAAATCAATTAATTTGGTGTATCTAGTATAACAAATACAATAGGTTTGGATATATCTAAATGCGATATATGTGATAATAAAAAATTTGTATATGGATTATGTACAGATGAGTTATAATATTCATAGGAATAAAATTTGAAATATATTTGTGTGCATCCCTTTGAATATAAAGAAAATTAATGTATCTGCGTTGAAAACTATATATTAGATGGAACATAATGTATAAGTATTTTAAATACATTGAGCAAATTGTAAGATTATATCATTTCTAATTATTCTAAATCAGCAAATGAGCTCTTGCACAATACATCAGTTTTAGACTAATGGATATTTGACAACGCAACATTATTAAGTAACAACATCACATATTAACAAAATATATTGGAATCATTTATTATATCTAACTATTCGAAGTCAGAGGGTGAACTTTTATACAACACATCTGTGTTGGACAAAAGAATATTTGATAACGCTACCACTCTAAATAACAACATAATATTACAATAATATTTGTTAGAACAATATATATTAACAAATTATACAAAGTCTACTAATGAGTTACAACACAATACATCTGTTTTAGATCAAAGCATATATGACAACGTTTCTGCTCTTACTAACAATATAGTATAATAATCAAATATGTTATAATCATATATTCTATCTAATTATTCCAAATCAGCCAGCGAACTATTATACAATACGTCAGTTCTAGATAAAAGAATATTTGATAATGCTACATCTTTAAATGGCAATATTATATTGAAATCTAATATATTGGAATCGTACATTATTTCTAACTATACAAAGTCAGCTACTGAGTTATTGCAACTTCAATTTGTACGAGAAAACGGAGGGCGGGTTCAAGGCGACCACTTTCTTCTACTGCGACCCGTGCGGGAACGTTCCGGCGATGGCGTTCAACTCAACACTCGAGGGGTAAATGGGGTTCTTGAAGAGGGTTAAGTAAGTGAGCGAATGAGATAAATAAGTTTTAATTTAAATATTATTCATTTAATATTGGAACCAAATGAAAATGTAATAATTATTTGTATGTCTCACTTATATCAAAAGGGGGATATAATATAGAAATTTGGAAATAGAATAGAGTATCAAGGTGGCTTTCAACTCTTGAGGGGCAAATGGGGTTCTTAAAAAGGGTCAAATAAGTGAGCGAATGAGGTAAAATAATTGGTAAAATGATATTAATATAATTTATGTTTACTAATAAATTAACTTAGAGTAAAATACTTATGTAATTATTTTATAATACTTTATAAAGTGGTTGATTATAAAAGGGATTATTAAACATTAATCATTTGTGGTGACAATTTGTGTTGACAGTCTCAACACTTGAAGGGCAAATGGGGTTCTTAAAAAGGGTCAAACAAGTGAGCGAATGAGGTAAAATGATATTAATATAATTTATGTTTACTAATAAATTAACTAATAAATTATGTAATTATTTTATAATACTTTAAAAAGTGGTTGATTATAAAATGGATTATAAAAGATTAATCTTTAAACATTAATCATTTGTGGTAATATATCAAGAGCAATATAATAATCATTAATATGTAACAATCTGAATATAGAGATAATTGATAAAAGATAATTGGATAATAATCATATGTGACAGTTATAAAAGATAAATAGATTATTGAAAATTAGTAGTTAATCAGATGGTGGTTGAAGCTGAATTGGCGATAGTCTCAACTTTGGAGGGTAAATGGGGTTCTTAAAAAGGGTCAAGTAAGTGAGCGAATGAGGTAAATTGATAGTTATTAATATAATTTATGTTTAATAGTAAATTAACTTATAGTAAAATACTAATAATACTTATAGTTACACACAAAGTAAAAAATTTGTAAAGTGTTGGATTATAAAATGGATTATTAATGAATAATCTTTAATCATTAATCATTTGTGTTGACAGTCTCAACTTTGGAGGGGCAAATGGGATTTTTGAAGAGGGTCAAACAAGTGAGCGACTGAACTTAATAAGTTTAAATTTAATGTCTCATTTTTTAGTTTAAATTAATAACTTAGTATATTATGTTAGTTTAAAATGAAGAATAATATGAAGAGAAATTAAATAAAAAGTTATAAATATAACAGAACATCTAATGAACCACAACTGGACCAGCTCAACTGGACCGGATGATCTATAGCCATATCACGCATAATATCATTGCATAATATTTGTGAACAACTTATATTTTGTTGCACAAAGATGTTGTGTGACTTTGAACCAGCTCAGAGATAATTTCCGTAGATGTCAGAATTATAATTATTTTGAGCAAATCACGCTACGTACCGTCTTTTCCATAAGCTACTGACGGGTTTCGCTTTTATAATTTGCTGCAAATATATTTCAAATGGGTACACACCATTCATTAGAATTTACATTCACAAAGAGTATACCAAAATGCAACTTTAACATTAAACAGATGGTTTAGTGAACAAGAACCAATACAACATTTAAAAATATAGATATGAACGCCAACAATTTGATCACTTCTGTAATAGTATGGTTGAACGTCTAGTGAACCACAACTGATTCGTCTAGCCACCACTGGTCTGATTTTTATTTTAGAGACGCGTATAAAGCGAAGCTTAGACTTCTGTCCATAATCCATGTCGATTATGTGATTAAATCGTTTGAAATGCGATAATACAAATTAATATTTTCCGATAAAATTGATGAGTAAAGTAATTTTTATTATTGATCTATAAATAGATTAAAAATCGGGTATACACGGATTTTTGAAAAGTTCATTCACAAAGAGTGCACAATAACAGTCGATATCGGCGCTCTGAGCCACATTCAGTATTTCAGAATGTCGTGGAATTGCGTCAATATGGTTAAAGAATTAACACGTCAAAGATCCTAGAACGCATTCTCCACATTACCGAACGCACGAAACAGAAATATCACGATCAAAGCTTTTAAGAAGACAAGACGTCAAAGAAGTTTTGAATGTGCGTGACCAACTTTAGTCTGCAAAAGTCCGCGCGGATTACATACTTAAATCATTTGGATTAAATCTCACGAACTACCGCTTCGGTAAAAGTAGAGTAATATTTAGAATAAGTCTAAAAATAGAATTTCAAAACGGGTATACACGGATTTTGTGTGTCGGTCTGAGAGTTTTGCGTTCTTCAATAATTAACATGAATATAACGATCAAATGCATGATATATAATTTGGTTCAGGAAGGCAAATGTGGTTACAAATAGGATTGGACAGAAGTGTGCATCGATAATTTGATACTTAATATTGTTTAATACAATTATCGACATAATTACAGTTCTGGATTATAAATTTAAATGAACAAATGGAATCATAAATTATATGATTCATATAATCGGTGAGTGATGAAAGTTTAAGGGCGACTGCACCATTTCAAGGGCTGAAATCAGATTTTTATCATTTATAATAAATAATTAACTCAAATTAGTTTGGGTCTTCAACTCCAAACAGTTTGCGATGATTATGCATTCAAATCGTTTGAAGTGCAATCATACAAAATATATTATTCTACGTATTTTAGCTTTACTGTTCATTAATATAATTAATCTATAAATAGATTTAAAATCGGGTATACACGGATTTTTGAATAGTACATTCACAAAGAATGAAGTTAGAAGCTCGCGTTCTAGGCTTCGTTCACCTATTTTCTAGATGATGATCAAATACGTAATGATGGCTAGGAGTAGATGTGTATAGATCTAAAGATCGAGTGATGGCCAAACGAACACGTCTGCAGTTTTAACCGATGGATTTCGAGCGGTGCAAAAGATATTCTATCAAAAACTGACCACAGTCGATTAGTTGAAAACGTGGTTATAATTGAGCAAACTATTCAATTATGCACAAATAGTTTAAAATAGATTACAGCAGTGGTACTGGAAGGGGTTCAATATGTGGGCCAATGAGCGGTTTAAATCAAAAATATGTGTTAAAAGGCGAAGGATTCAACAATTTTGGTTGCGTTAAAACAATGGTTAACAATTACAAACCAATATTGATCTGTAGCCACATCATGCATTGCATAATATTTGTGAACAACTTATATTTTGTTGCACAAAGATGTTGTGTGACTTTGAACCAGCTCAGAGATAATTTCCGTAGATGTCAGAATTATAATTATTTTGAGCAAATCACGCTACGTACCGTCTTTTCCATAAGCTACTGACGGGTTTCGCTTTTATAATTTGCTGCAAATATATTTCAAATGGGTACACACCATTCATTAGAATTTACATTCACAAAGAGTATACCAAAATGCAACTTTAACATTAAACAGATGGTTTAGTGAACAAGAACCAATACAACATTTAAAAATATAGATATGAACGCCAACAATTTGATCACTTCTGTAATAGTATGGTTGAACGTCTAGTGAACCACAACTGATTCGTCTAGCCACCACTGGTCTGATTTTTATTTTAGAGACGCGTATAAAGCGAAGCTTAGACTTCTGTCCATAATCCATGTCGATTATGTGATTAAATCGTTTGAAATGCGATAATACAAATTAATATTTTCCGATAAAATTGATGAGTAAAGTAATTTTTATTATTGATCTATAAATAGATTAAAAATCGGGTATACACGGATTTTTGAAAAGTTCATTCACAAAGAGTGCACAATAACAGTCGATATCGGCGCTCTGAGCCACATTCAGTATTTCAGAATGTCGTGGAATTGCGTCAATATGGTTAAAGAATTAACACGTCAAAGATCCTAGAACGCATTCTCCACATTACCGAACGCACGAAACAGAAATATCACGATCAAAGCTTTTAAGAAGACAAGACGTCAAAGAAGTTTTGAATGTGCGTGACCAACTTTAGTCTGCAAAAGTCCGCGCGGATTACATACTTAAATCATTTGGATTAAATCTCACGAACTACCGCTTCGGTAAAAGTAGAGTAATATTTAGAATAAGTCTAAAAATAGAATTTCAAAACGGGTATACACGGATTTTGTGTGTCGGTCTGAGAGTTTTGCGTTCTTCAATAATTAACATGAATATAACGATCAAATGCATGATATATAATTTGGTTCAGGAAGGCAAATGTGGTTACAAATAGGATTGGACAGAAGTGTGCATCGATAATTTGATACTTAATATTGTTTAATACAATTATCGACATAATTACAGTTCTGGATTATAAATTTAAATGAACAAATGGAATCATAAATTATATGATTCATATAATCGGTGAGTGATGAAAGTTTAAGGGCGACTGCACCATTTCAAGGGCTGAAATCAGATTTTTATCATTTATAATAAATAATTAACTCAAATTAGTTTGGGTCTTCAACTCCAAACAGTTTGCGATGATTATGCATTCAAATCGTTTGAAGTGCAATCATACAAAATATATTATTCTACGTATTTTAGCTTTACTGTTCATTAATATAATTAATCTATAAATAGATTTAAAATCGGGTATACACGGATTTTTGAATAGTACATTCACAAAGAATGAAGTTAGAAGCTCGCGTTCTAGGCTTCGTTCACCTATTTTCTAGATGATGATCAAATACATAATGATGGCTAGGAGTAGATGTGTATAGATCTAAAGATCGAGTGATGGCCAAACGAACACGTCTGCAGTTTTAACCGATGGATTTCGAGCGGTGCAAAAGATATTCTATCAAAAACTGACCACAGTCGATTAGTTGAAAACGTGGTTATAATTGAGCAAACTATTCAATTATGCACAAATAGTTTAAAATAGATTACAGCAGTGGTACTGGAAGGGGTTCAATATGTGGGCGAATGATAGCAGTAATAATTATCATTTTGTATTATTCAAATATATATGTTGTCATCTATTATTTTAATTAATTAATAATTATATAATAAAAAATAATCTACTTGCATTAACAATTTGCGTATTAATAACAATGAATATAAGTTTTGTTAAAAAATGAATACATTAAATAGATTAATTGTAACTAATAATGACATATATTTTACCTAAAAATCTAGTAGTATAAATTTGTTTATTTTTACAAATGCCACTAAGAATACCAAAATAGATACTCAGGTTTACAATTTCAATGTTAATATATTTGCTCTATTTGGGGTGTAAGATTAAATTATTACTAGTTCGACAATTAATATTTCTTTACAATTTAGTGTAATAACTGGTTCATTGATATGTACAATTTGTAATGTACTTATTGAAGATTCTACATTAGTTTTTAGTGCAAGTGGACTATAGATTTCTGCCATGATAATAGAGCCTGTACAACAAATATCCATTTTATAAGCATTTATTTAATTTAGAATATCCAGTTATAATACATCTGGTTTGGTAAATGTTATATAAAATTAAATCGCCAGTTTCTAAATAAATGATTCTAAATTAACTGGTTATTGTTATATTAATAGTGAGGATAATGGATATATATCTTCAAAAATACTAGTAAATACTACTATATCAATTGATATGTTTTATGTATGTGTTGATTAAATCAATTAATTTGGTGTATCTAGTATAACAAATACAATAGGTTTGGATATATCTAAATGCGATATATGTGATAATAAAAAATTTGTATATGGATTATGTACAGATGAGTTATAATATTCATAGGAATAAAATTTGAAATATATTTGTGTGCATCCCTTTGAATATAAAGAAAATTAATGTATCTGCGTTGAAAACTATATATTAGATGGAACATAATGTATAAGTATTTTAAATACATTGAGCAAATTGTAAGATTATATCATTTCTAATTATTCTAAATCAGCAAATGAGCTCTTGCACAATACATCAGTTTTAGACTAATGGATATTTGACAACGCAACATTATTAAGTAACAACATCACATATTAACAAAATATATTGGAATCATTTATTATATCTAACTATTCGAAGTCAGAGGGTGAACTTTTATACAACACATCTGTGTTGGACAAAAGAATATTTGATAACGCTACCACTCTAAATAACAACATAATATTACAATAATATTTGTTAGAACAATATATATTAACAAATTATACAAAGTCTACTAATGAGTTACAACACAATACATCTGTTTTAGATCAAAGCATATATGACAACGTTTCTGCTCTTACTAACAATATAGTATAATAATCAAATATGTTATAATCATATATTCTATCTAATTATTCCAAATCAGCCAGCGAACTATTATACAATACGTCAGTTCTAGATAAAAGAATATTTGATAATGCTACATCTTTAAATGGCAATATTATATTGAAATCTAATATATTGGAATCGTACATTATTTCTAACTATACAAAGTCAGCTACTGAGTTATTGCATAATACCTCAGTCCTTGACAAACGAATATTCGATAATGTTTCGGCAATATATGTGGCTATATCAAGTTTAGGTTCAAGTAGTAATCTTGAAAGTTATATTATTTCAAATTTTTCAAAGGCTGATGCGAATTTAAAGTAAAATACAACCACTTTGGACTAGAGAATATATAACAATGCAACAACCTTATAATAATAAATAACATAATTAAATGCTCTGATGTTGTAAATGAATTAATCGATTATTGATACGAATTAATAAACTTAACAGCAGTAAGAAGTTGTTTCGAACGTTACCAAATATATAAATTGTACAAGTAATCGAGGTTACGTTTTAGAGAATGGAGTTTGCGTTTTATCATTTTGCACCATTTAAGGACAAACAATATAAAACGGGGCTTGTAAGTGTTTAAATAATAATTTCATTGTATAAGCTTCCACCAATAATTGCATATGTATTCTATCTGGAGAAAATATTGATTTTGGTTATTAAATAGATTATAACAGTTGCGCATGTCCAACACCAACAATTTAATCGGGAAATTTGTGTGTCTGTCCTGCTGGAAAAACTATGGATGGAGGTGGTATGTGTGCTTGAATGAATCGGTCTTTTTAATAGTAACATAAAAATAATAGCATTATTAATAAGGAAATATAAGTGTAAAGACAAACACAATTAAATTGAAACACAATTAAATAATAACTAATAATAACTAATACACGAATAAAATTATTACATATATATTACTAATATAATATTATATTCCACTCCAAAACGCAAAAGCCATAAATTCTACCTTAAGTACTTTAAAATATTTTCTCTAACCATGCTACTCCAATAGATATGAACACAGCTCGTGTTTTCGATGATGATGTTGTTCATAATTCTTAAGCTTTTTTAGTTTTAGATAACAAAGTAAGCAATCTATTTTACAATTTAAATACGCAAAAAAACAACTTAAAAACGATGATTTCATAATTAGATTACATCAATGATTGTAATAATTTGAATGAGCAAAACATTAATTTAGTGTATGCCAATAATAAGAAGTTATTAGTGTTCTTAAAATCTATATTAAAATCAAGTAAATAGTAGTCTTATAAGTGAGTTTCATTAACAAATTTATGTATATATATTATATACAAGTTATATATTGACTCAAACTCAATCAGTTATTTAAGAACAGCACTGCATAATATTATAAATCATTGATTAAAAAATGAATTAAAACATCTATTTCAATGTTTTTTGATGACTGTTCAATATATTTTGAAAATAAGAATATATAGTCTTTAATATTTTATCTTTTTAATAGTTTACCTACACATACAATTAAACCACAATAATTCTTACTAACATAACTGATTTAAAAAGAATGCATGATTCACAAATACAATAAGTTATTTTTGTTTCACTTCGGCTCAATAAGAGTAACCAAATCGTATATGATACAATTTATACCCATATTGAGTTGTTTAACAATGTTTCTGTGATCACTCGGTATTGACCCCCATGTAAATATTTCCAATCCAAGATCTAAAATGTCACCAACATGTTATTATATTTCAAGCAGTAAGGTAACACTTGTGATAATACCTTGAAGCCCGAATTTAGATGAAAAATTAACACCTTTTTCAAGATATAAACATATATCTTGATGTAAATCGACATCATCAGCTTCAGCGAAAACACCATCCCCGTTGTTCAAAAACATAACTGGGTATTTATTTTAAATGTATTTAAGCATTACTGCAGTTACTGGATCAAAAGTGGAAAACATTATATTATGTTATTTACTTTTCTTAACGCAGTTCAAAACAGCTTTAATTACCTGACTGCGTGAGAAATATTCATCACCAACGAATTTAGTGGTTCCAGTTACGTACTTGAGTTCAATGTTGATCATTAATTTCTCGTCTGTTTAGTTTAGTACTTCTGCTAGTGTAGCTCTTTTAATTTATCGTTCTGGTTTAATTTAGTTTTTATTTTATTGTGGAATAGCTCTTGAATTATATTTTTTCTGTTGCATTATATTTTAATTTAACGGAATGTTTTTGAATTGTTCAGCTGTAATGGAGTTGATTGCAATCTTTTTAGTTCCATTTTGCACCCAGAAATTGTGATTTACGACCGGAACCAAATCATTTGTAAGAATAACATCAAGTTCGACTGCATCAACTCGTTTATAAGCCTCATTGAACGACTCAATTGTGTTTTCATGAAAATGACTCGTGTTAAAATGAGAGTTAAACCTCTAGAATTAATTGGAACCGCATCCACGGTGGCCCATAGTAAGCGGATGTGGGATATCCAATGATTTAATTTCATGAGTTGAAAAGCTTTTGAGATCAATAGACTCATTCCAATCCATCAACTAATAGTAGAAATTTTCATACTAAAAGTCTTAATTAGATTTACTGCCCAAATTACTATGAGTATATGACTATTTCGCACTAATTGTGAAAATAGGAGCAAAATCAGGTTCAATAGGAAGGAAGAAAATTTCTGGCTAACCCTTAAAAAATATTGGAGGCATAAATTTGTTGTAAATAACGGACCCGTGTTGCATTTAGCGACTTGGCCCAAATTTATTGTTATTTACATACAAAATTTAGAATTACTAACCAAAATCAAAGGTGAAATTTTCCATTTTATCCAAGTCAAAAGCAGTTATATATGAAGATAGGTGCACTACTGTATCTTTTTTATTCACTGTAATTGTAACAGGACCATAAGGTAAATTTTTGAATTTTTAATATACAAATTTTTAGTATTCAATTTTCTTGGATGATATTATTGCATCTTTAACTTTAACGCTAACTTTAGATGAAGACGAATATTTTATGAAGAGAGTTGCATCAGTTATTGCATAAATCAGATTCATTGATTGAAGTGAACATATAAATAACAAGAATTAATATATTAAAGTATTATAAATGAGTTAATATAAGACGAAATTTAAAAACGAAAATACGACTTTTTATGATGAAATTATTATTTCATTTGGTTTCACACTTAAGTATAATAATATACTTATTCAACAATTTTGCCTATAATATTAAAGAGAGTATTAGAAAATGAGTTTTAATTACGTAGTATAATTATATAATATTGAGGTACACTGTAACATATTTTGGAATGATGAAAAGTGAATACTATATTTTGAATACTCTTAAAAAAGTCACTCAATAAGAAAAATCATTAATTATGTCATGATCATTTTTCAAATAAGCCCATTTTCTGCTCATAATGTAATTGAAAACAAAGAGAACGATGCAGTCGACGAATAAAATTCCAGCTGGATTGGTGCGGTGTATAACGGTGACGTACGTGGTACTGGTAATTGCAAGAGAACCAATCAAACATACAAGGCCTTTATAGTATTGATGATACATGCCAACTATACAATAAACGAGAGATATAATACAAAGTGCAAATTGAGTACCTACAATTATAATCATTTTCTTGTTATAATTAGGCACTTTTTGAGCAGCTAATCTCAATTCGCTTCCAATTTATCTTAATTCTTGCATTAAAGGATGTAGATGAAGTGAGTTTTTAACATTTGATATTAAAATATATTATAAACATCATATATAAATACGAAAATTAGTCATGTCGAACATATCGAAATCTCAAAATATCTTTAACATCTCAACAAAACTGACTTGTTAATATATAAAAACAACATTATAAAATGTAGAGTTCTCTTTATGACAACGGTGAGTATTCAAACTGTTATAATGGCCCACAACAGTGAGCAACTTATACGATGTCAAACGATTAACAAATGATTTATGACCAAACTAGCAACTGAAGCTGGAATTACTGCACAAATTGCCAGTACAATAACATAAAGTATCAAATATTAAAATTTGCCTGCATGTTAAATAGATAACTCACTCAACATCCACATCCAATAAAATCATTAATATATTGTATTAACATTGTAGACATTAATATTTAATTAATCATAATATTTAAGAATTATGATTAAGCTATTTACTTCCATATTTAATCATATTAATATTCAAAGTTAAAATAATAATTTAAGTCAAATCCCTCACCTGAACACAGACGCCATCATCTCGAGTGCGATTTTCCCGCAGTTTTCGAATCCGCTCTCCAGAACTTTTAGTGCATCAATTATGTCCCCTTTGATTTGGCTGAAGTCCTTCTTTTGAATGAGGCAAAGTAGTTCGCAGTCTTTTAAAAACAAACCAGTTTGATACTGAACGTTATTTAATCCCTGTGATTGGAACGTTTTCACGAAGCCCTGAATTCTCGTTTAAAATCCCTTCGGGTTAATTTACTTATCAGTAAGGTATTCAGATTCGAATAGTTTGGCTAAATCTGAAAGAGTGTTGAATGAAATTCCTGAGAGGAAACTCAAATATTCCAATCCCGAGCACAGGCTGCACGATTCAAGAACAAGATCTTGTAATTGAATAAAATCGGCCTGCTGCATGAGATTCGCGTTCATAATCGGCTTCGCGAACGACTCCTTATTATTCAAAGTTGCTTTAAACGCGCTCTGGATATTTCCTGGTATCTTAGACCCGAGCTTGAACAGCGCGAACGGCTCAATCTCAATATCTTATGTTATCTGATTCGGGGTGGAAAACATAACGTTGTATTATTTAGAGGCGAAGTAGTTCATGGTGGGAATAAGCTTTATCTGAATTGGAGTGGTCGTTTGGATCAGGTTGTTCACTATCGTGAACTCGTTATCGCTGAACGGGATGAATTGAGCTGGGAAGCGAATAAAAATCTATTATGGAGTGGTGGATGAGACACTGAACTCAACGGCCGTTTGACTGTAGGTTTTTGATATTTGGAGTGGAGAAAACCCGTTCTTGGGCTGTACTGTTTACTCTTGTTCATAAGCAAGCGCTGATTGTAGTATATTTATTTGTTGTTGGAGATTATTAGTAACTGGAACGGTCATTTTCCTCAGAGCCTTTAAACAGTTGTCCGAATCTATGTACAGTCCTATTACGTCCTAGAATAGCCAGAACTTGCTCATAAAAATGAACACGTTCACCCTACACTTAACAGTTTGAATTTACTTAGCGCTTTGACCTGAAACGGCCTAAAATATAACAAGCTGTTATTGATCTTGAACTGCAAAACGCAATTCTTGCTCCTGAAAATCGATATATACGGCGTCAATGTTGCTCCCAGAATACAAACTAGATTTATTCAGTGTTGAATCAACCAGAATCAGCTTCTCACGGTCGTACAAAATCACAAACGGGCAGGACTCCTAACCAACCAAGTTATATTCACTATCAAGCTGAACCTGATTCTTGGGGCTCAAGTTAGTGTCGTAAATGATCAGTTGGTTTTGCGCATTTATGGCTGCGATGCTCTAATCGAAAATACACACCGCGTGAAAGTCGCCGTCCACTTGAGCTTTAATTTGCGGAATGGATATCTTCTTGTTCGTTCCCACAACAGCTTTTTACTGCAATTGCCCAAATAAAAGTATTTACTAATTCATCGTGTCGCAAACAGACTACTTTACCAACTACTTTCCATTGAACTAGTAAATTAACGAATTTTACGAGTCCAACGCAAGTGTTTAATTGTCCTTTGACTGAGACAAATATATTTAGACATTCGATTCTATAAATTAAGGTTAATTAGCCAAATCGAGAGTGCATAAGCATTGCGGGAAAGATACCGTAATTTAATTTGAATTTGCTGTAATATAATGGCTGGAATTGCAAGGGAAATTTTCAATCAGTGTAACAGACATTTTGGATGTGGAAGATTTTGAACAAATAATATTACTAAATAGTTATTATAAAATGTAACTAAATACTAACCTTCATCTCTAATGTCTGCACTCAAAAATCAAGCAACTATGGAAATTCACAAGGATCATTCTAGTTTAAGTGAGCTGGATCGCTCATTTCTTTCATGCACTGATAATCTATATGATTCCCAAGTTTCTTTACAGTTATCATAATTGAGCAACATTCAAACATTTAATAAAACAGATCACAAGTGAATGAATACTTTAACTATAGTTATATAAAACGAGTACTATATTAATTATCACTTTTGCATTCCTATATAATAAAACACTCCACATTCGCGAAAAAACAAATGTATATAAAAATTCCATTGATAAAATAATTAACTTAAGATGAATTGCTACAATTTTAAAAACAAAATTCTACATCAATGCTTGCAAAGTCAACTATGGAGTAAACTATGACAAGAAAAACTCCAAAAGTTGCTTTGGCTGCTTAAAATTTTGCAGCTAGTGTAACCAAGAGACCTGTAACGTCAGTTTAACCAAATTCATTCACTATTATGTATCGACCTGTATCTGCACAGACATTTGACCAATTAGATAAGTAACGATAAAAGTAGAAAATGTTGGAAATATCCAAGAAGCCAATTAAAAGGCCTCAAAGCGCGTTAAACAGCGCAACAACAAGTTTAGCATCTATAAAAGTATCTGATCACGGAACTTTTTAAACAGAAATAAATCCGTGGCTGGAAAAGACATGTCCAACTGAACAGCAGATACAAAATTACAATATAGACAATATATCGGTTGAGGATACTCGCAAGAACCGTGATGAGAATGTGTGTAAGGGGGTGTAGTAGAAATTATCAACGTTATTTCCCGGTTGTTACGGAGTTGGCGGGTTTTCTCAGTACGAAATCAAGAACAGATTTGTAAAACGATAGAATGATGAACTTTTTCCAAAATAGGTTGGTACTTTACCGTTTAAGGTTTACAGATAGGATATTACGAAAGTTGCGCAGAAGATAGTAAAGGACAAGCTAAACTGGTACAACAAGCTGATTAAGCAGGAGGGCTATACTTTCTTCCCGCTTATACTCGATAAGATCTGGCCCGCTCCATTCGAGTCCCTTTTAGATTTAATTAACGAGCTTAACGGCTTTAAAGTCTCAGTATTATTTGGAGCCTCAGCCGACGTGCCCAAACTACTCCGTGATCACCTAAACCAATTAATCGATGGTTTAAAACAGGAAATACAAACCAAATACTAAGCTGAGATTGATGCGTTAGTGGTTCAAATAGTTGAAGTTCACAAGTTCAACGACCCAAACTCGATTATAACGGCCTACTACAACAAGAACAAATTCGCGCGCATTCCGAGTTCAATTTCAGTTGTGGAGCAGTTTGTCCCCTGTCACATGGAGAGGAGGAGACAACGAGAGAGTGAGCGCACGGACGTGTAAAGGTATCTTGAGTAACTAGAAAAACATATAGATATCCGCATGTTTTATTAGTCTGCTATAAGCAATGAGGAGATACAGGTGATTCGCTCGCACATTAAAGGGCAGTTAACTCTAGATCTTTCATGCGTGCTGAATTAACTGTTGGAAACAAGTTTCCTCCAGCCACTGCTTGATTCTGAAACAGCATATTAAGGGTAAATAGTCAGCGAGTACACGAAACCGAACTAGGAGCTGAAACTATTCGCAAGCGCATTTGAAGAGAGCAGAATGCTCACCTCAACAGTAGCAACGTCATATCTAGTTAAAATATCAGAGCTGAAGAACAAGATAACGCACACGTTGAATCAAAGCCAATTCGACTCAAGTGAACGAGACGGATTTCTACAATTTAAATAAGTTACTGTAAACGGAGTAACTAAGAGCAAACTAGAGTCAACACTTTTTAAGAAGCAAACGGACTTCTATAAAAACGGGTCAAACACAAATAACCAGCACTGGAGCAAGCTCAGCGGTCAGGATCTATATTAAAGTCTCATTCAAGAGCAATTCAAAAAGGAAAGCGAGAAGAAATAAACGGTGTTCAAATACTAAACGAAGACGAATGAAAAAGACGAATTCCAACCAACCACCGTCAGCGAAGGAGAGGCGTTCCACATCAAAAAAGTAGTCCCAATATTACTACTGTGCGCAAAAATTGCAGCAGTCAAAGCAGCAGAAGAAATATACTGCTACCTCATGAACGGAGAAACGGGGAAAGCAATCATGCAAAAATACGACGAAATGATCGATGGAATCCTAGACAAAGAAAAAGTGCTGCTAGATGGACTTAGAAAAATCGTTGACCTGTGAACAGCAAATCTTGAAATCTATACATTTCATTTTGGTGTTTTGAGATATAGAGCTGAGTATTGATGTATTACACTAAATCATGGATGTAAAATTACTAATACAATGCACCACTACATTAAATACAAACTGATAGAATACATGTCATTGAATCTTATTCTAAATTTATTTTGATTATAAATTACAATACACTCAAAGTCAATGTATTGAATAAAAATAGTTTTATTGTTAATTCCACCACATCTCACTTAATGGTACGCCCCGATCCAGATGAAATACTTGCTACACCAGCTTCATTCGATTCGATGACTGCTTGGAAAAAAGCCACCAAGAAATAACCATGTGCTTCATTTGGTAAAAGACCAACTAAGTTGCCATTTGAATTAAGTCAAAAACAAAAAGAAGAATAGGTAAGCCCACAGTCTTATATACCAAATAACAGATTAAGAAATAGATCTATTTAAAACTCAATTAACACCGAGGATAGAAATACTTCTAACTATTTAATCAAGTTACAATAAGCTGCAAGAAAAGCGCCAGAAATTGGTTATGATGTAAAACCAACTGTATATAAACAATAAAGTATAGGAAAACGCTGTTATACCAAGAAAGTATTAACATTTTGATTGATTCATTATTAAATTACTAAGTATTAAATTGATATGTAATTAACTTGAAATATTCATAAAAATAGTATGTCTTTATGTAGTAAATAGCTAGATAAATACTATATTATTTGTGGTAGTAGGAGTTTTGAACTTTCCTTTTTTGTAGATATCTTTTCTTAAAAATGTCACTCAGTAAGAGAAGTCGTTAATCATATCATGATCGTTGTTCAAATAAGCCCATTTTCTGGTCATGACGTGAACGAAAACAAAGAGAACGATGCAGTCAACAAATAAAATGCCAGCTGGATTGCTGCGGTGTATTACGGTTACGTATGTAGTGCTAGTTATAGCAAGGGATCCGACTAAACAAATAAGTCCCTTGAAATACTGGTGGTACATGCCAACAATGCAATATACGAGAGATAGAATACAAATAACAAATTGAGTGACTACGATGCTAATCATTTTCTTGTTATAATTAGGTACTTTTTGAGCAGCTGATCTTAATTCACTTCCAATTTATCTTAATTCTTGCATTAAAGGATGGAGTGGAGTGGATTTTTAATATAATATATTCAAATATAAAATAAATATCACACATCAGCTATTATTGAAAATGCTATCATAATTAGATCTGCAATCATAGTTTCGCGTAATGTCGCTGGAGATATGGCAATATCTTAATCAGAAATGCCACTTTACTGTATAGTACTCTAAATTTAATCCAAACTAATTTATACATCGGCACTATGAAGATAAGTATATAGTGTTTAAGTTACTAAAGAAACACAATATTTATGTTTGTTCAGAAGCTATAACACTGATTAATAATATACCCATTACCGGAAACAGTGTTATTATTTGCTAAATTATTCAGTAAGAATTTGGCTTAAAAATTCATTAATTTCGTTTTGATTTATTTGTTGTTCTTGCATCAAATTAATTAAATTTATAATACTTTGCGTTTATTATTTGCTTTCAAATAGTTAAGAGTACATTACAGTTCCTATAAAATTCCAATCAAATAATGGTTTTAATACCATTAAAATTTGATCACAATGATAACTTTCTTGAGCGAAATGCAAAAAATCTGCTATAATTGACAAATATTACGGTTATATAACTTCTTGCATTTATAAATTCATACTTTATATTGATATGACGAGAAATTCCACAGATTGTTATAAGAATTTGAAATTAACATGTTCAGATTCATCAAATTCATCACACGATTCTGATAATTGCTTATTAAAAACTAAGCCTGGAATAAGCTTTCTAAGTATTATAAATAACCGTTACAATGTAACTTGATCAAAAATGTGAGCTTCAGTTTAAATAAATTAAAGAAGCTATAAATTTATTTAATTTAATCTTGATGAATATCTTTTTGATTCGGATTATATGAAATTGGTAACGATATAACGTGGATCGGTTGTAGTTGCAATGTCAATACTCGTAAGTTGATTCGTTAGCATTCTATTTTATTAACAAATATTACACAGTAATGGATTAGAGTAATGCACTAACTGTGTAGCACATATAATAAATCTTATATTTTAAGATAAAGGCAACAGTTTTCCTACTAAATCTACAAATTAATCTGAGGTTAATATTTATTAACAAAATAAGTCATAAAGTGAATTAGTAGTATATAATACTACTTCATCGCTTGTTATTAAGTTGAATAATTCGCACTAGAATGTTGGGGATAAATTGATACAGTTAAATAGTAATAATGATATTTCTTCTTATTGTTTATAGTAATCTAGAATATCGTAACTAGAGTTATATTCCCACATATACACATAATATTATTGTTACACTTGAGAGTTAACTGTTTGTTTAAGATAATCGAGAAGTGTTAACTGTTATTTTTCGGTGAGATCGAACATAATAGGTTACGAGCTATAATTTAATATATTTCTGAGTGCATTTACTTGTTGTTGAACAGTACAAGGAATGGTGAACACGAAGTTTTTGAATAATTGTGTGTAAACTTGATCTGACTTTTGTAACAACGTTGGATTCACTAAATATATTACTGACTGTATGATATTTTGTTTATCTTCAGTTTTGGTGAGTTTATCGTACAAATTAGCGAGGTATACGTTCGGGTCAACATTTGCAAGCGCGTGTGCGGCTTCCATCAACGTAATAATTTGTTTGCACTCGCAAGTGAACATTTTTCCGATTTGTAGTGATTTTTCGACTAGATATTGTGCGATTTTAGCGAATATGCCTTGAACTCGTTCGTCTTGGCATTGTGTCATGAACGCGGTGACGAATTCGCAGAACGCGGCGAAGCTTTCGAGGTCGTATTGTTCCAGCTATTAATTATACATTGAAAATATGGCGATTATGATCTGGTCGAAGTTATCTTGAATGATGTTGAAGATAACTTGGAGTGGTGCACTTTTGATGATTTCTACGAGTAAGAACGTGCACGAGTTCTCAGCCACACAATTCTGCAATTCCGTGTTTATAATCGTTGAAAGTGAATTCATAACGAACGAATTAATCAGCGGCTCGGCCAATTCGTTCTGAGCCAATTGATAAATTGACGAAATGATGAACAGCGTTTGATAGCACTGGTCAATGTGATTAAACAATTGATCACAAAGGTCGCTGCTGTACAGGATTTATTTTTATGCGTCCGATATAACGGCTCTAATGAGCGTGTTATTTAATTACACACCATAACCGAGCAAGGACATGTTCAATAACTTCAGATTGTAGGAGTTCAGCTCGTCGCACTCGGATTACATCTCAGAAACCAAACGGCACTGCGATAAAACCTATACTTACACCAACTCCTCGTCAAAAGAGGACACATTGTACTTCTACACACACGAACTCAAAATCATACGCAATATCTCACAGTTAAACACCCACGCGTCGTCACTACACAACTGCTCGTTACAGGCTTCCACCGCAATTATTAACTACTAAATAAACTAGTGCAGCTCCTACTCACATAAGCCTTTGAACGCCAAAATCTGCACCAAACGCGTCATCTCACCACGCACTGCGTGCTTCATGCTAAACTCATTGGACTACAGAAATTTAACAAATTTTAAAATCAAGTCATTTAGCTTATACTTGTACTCCAAGCAAAATTAGTTGGAAATACGCGTATTTTGAACAATATCAACCAAGCAAGTCAGACCATAGAATATTTGCATTTCAGTAAGTTAAGCCGAGCCGAAAAGATAGTCGAAGAAGAAATGAACTTGCTCACAGGTCGTAAATAGAAATTTAAATTATTGAAGTTTATTATAGTCGTTTGTCTCAGCAGCAGCACAAGATGCCACAAATATCTAAACTACATCTTCCATAATTAGAAGTGGTGTATTATCAAGCAAGTAAAAAACATTATAAATGATATTATTTCAATTTTATAAAATACTCATCTTTAGTTTAGATTGTTTAGATTCTAAACTATTTTAACCACTATTGATAATCATATAATAAATAAATAACGTCGCACCATAAATTCGTCAACTTGTCATCCTTTTTCTCTGATATCACCTTTCTTAAACTCCTAAAAACCTAAACTCATTATTAATATTAAAGGTTAGAGAGACAGTCGCAATAAAACATGGTTAGAAGAGAGACCAGCATGCCACGGAAGAAGGGCACCGCGATTGCCATATAATACTTAACTGCATTTATTTATACATTTAGAATTTCTATTATAATTATAAATGCATAAGCTAAGTTTGGATTTGTCATGATTGAGATGAAGATGGAATGATTAAATAGCCTTAGTATCTATTTAACATTTTAACGTGTGAACACAAGTCTCTTTATAAGGGGTATATTGGATCGTATTTTCGTTCGTGGATTGTATTTTCTTTACCTTTATGGATTCCTGTGGAATGAATATTGCATTATAATTTAATTTTAATAATATTACGGATGAAAAATAAATTATTTTGGACATAAATCTGCCTAAAACACCAAAAAATAAAAATTATCGGACGAAAATAAAAATAATTGGACAAAATAGTGTAGATTAGTGTAGAAAATAATAATTTTTGGACAAGAAATAATGTATCTGGACAAGAAAGAAATATTTTTGGACATAAATTTCCTATGCTAAAATATTCTGGACTCGCAATAATTAATTTTGGAACTGCTGTATCGTTTAATAATCTTTTTAATAACATCGATTTAGAAAAATAATTATTCTTTTGTTCATAGAGGTGTTGTACTTTTGAGTTACTGAAACTGTTATATAGTGTAAATAAATAAGACAAATGTTGCATCTATAAAACGATATTACTTATATTGAAAAATTTATGGATTCAAAGAAATATTCGATGTATAATAAATATTATTGTTTAATAAAAAATTTGACATTAACATTTCTAGTTAAGTAATGTTGTTTAACGAAAATTTCAAACAATTTAAAAAATGCATTACAGATTAAAGATTACCACTTCACGAAAATGTTTATACTGTCACTACAAGTTAGCACTTTTAAGCAATGTTTTTCGCCAGCCTCGACTATATAAGGCAATAGACTCACTCTTTGTATGTCTCTTACTCTTGTTCCGAACCCACTGATGAACTTTTTTTCAGACGACAATATGTGCAAAGTGCTCGACAACAAGCAGTCCGTTGCTCAGATACTGTTGTAGTCACCCACTAATGGTGTTATTACGCTTTCAGACATTCCTTTCGCCTATCACTTCAACGAGTCCATATCATTAACTTATCAGTTCCCTTCTTTGGTTGATTATGATAAAACCCTTGATGTGACAAACGCGGGTTACGCTGTTATGTTAGATAATGAGTACTAAATTACTGGTTCAGTTTCATCCATTTACCATGTTCGTTCAAATTAAACATCTTGTTTTTCATCATCCAGTTTTATTTATGCTTACATGGCCCAAATATTTATGTTTTAAGCCGAACCAGTATATTGTGATGTTCACGACTTTACTTCTTTTATGGAATTTCTAATTGATGGTGTTTGGGAGGAAATAGATATTTAACCACTTGAAATAGGAAGTACATATTACGATGGACAAACATATGCAAAGGACATCACTGAGTTTTAAAACATCAAATGTTACATTATAGACACTGCAAGCGATACTGAGAAGTCAAAATACAGTAACATAGACAAACAGAAAATATTAAAGGTGCAACAGTATTTTTCCCAGCACAAAGAATTAAAAGTAAGACTTAGCCTGAAATACAAAGTTGGTCCAGCGATTGCAGCAATTACAAACATAGCAGACTATAAATTCTCTGCTGATATTTTGAATTGCTACGATGAAACTAAAGCAAGAGCTTCATTAAATGAAGACAATATAATGATAAAATCAGGATTAAGACAATAATTGCAATGTGTTAATCAAAGTAATACAACTATGTATTATGATTACTCTTAATATGTTCTAAGATAAATGAGCTAGATAAAAATTGATATCATAATTTACACAAATACCAAAGATTATGAATATTCTCAAGTTGTATCTATCGATAAGTTTTTGGCATTACCGTATTCAAAGTTTATAATCGATAATGCATCTATGAGGGAATTAATGGACTATAATGATTCTGTTGAAAATAGAATTCAAGTATTTTATGAAATACAAGATAAAGATGGTAAATATCTTTATGACTTTAACACAAAATATATGGACTTAATGCGTACTTGTATAAAGAAGCGTGTGCTCCACTATTATAAAAATTAAACCTAAATTGCTGTTTGGGCCAAAAGCGATTATAGATGCTAGTAGCGCACTAATATAAGCCAAGCAGTGAAATTTAGAGGATATACATTGGAAAATGAGGGTTCCTATAAAATAAGATAGTCTTAAGATCTTCAAGTTATTCAAAACTTTGCAATTCCTGTAACTATATTGTCAGTAACATGTGCAAATGATTTAATACATAGTTAGGAATAATGCTAAAAGAACAGAGAAATTATGTTAAGCAAGGAAAACAGAAAGGAAATGGTATATAATCTTGAAAGTAAAATGGAGTATAACGAGATAATTTACTACTCAATTGAATATACTGATATCGTGTGGAAATGGATTGGAGTTGTTGCAGGTTGTCTCGTTACAGTATTTATTGTAGTTGGTGCTACTGTGCTGACCAAGTAAATGAGTGTTTGAATATAAAAGTATTATATTGAATATAAGGCTTATTAATTATATCAGATTCATTTCATTAATATTTTATTAATATATTAGTAGTTAGTAATAATAATTATATAATTATATAATTATATAATTAAATACTTACTATTGGTGTGAAAATTGCTTACAAGTTGCAACAGTATTATATTATGAAAATATATTATAATTACCACTTTAAAATGAGCGGAACACATTTACGAATTCCTATGCTTAGAAAATTAGAACATGAGCAGTTGGAAGAGTTTATTAGACGTGATTCTACCAATGTTTTGTCTCAAAGTTTGATGTAATCCCAATCAGTACGTTCAACATCAAAAGTAACACAGCGAGTAAATTAGTTGGTCAAGTCTGAGTTAATTCCTAAGGTTTCTAAGTATTTGGGAGCCGATCCAATATTATAAATTAGTTATCATGTAACTCCTAGAATCATTAAGCCCGAGAAGTATTCTTTTCGTCGCACAGCTTCCGAGTTGCGTGATGCGCCTCGTTCATCTTAATTAAAGTGTGTTAAAATACTGGATGAGGGCACTTTCACGCCGGAGCACGACAATTATTTATCTTCTACGCTTCCTAGTTTGGATTAAATCGCTAGTTACACGGACACCAACTAGGTCATTTGCAGCAAGCCCAGCCACGTGAAGCGCCTTAACATAGCCCGCGACATACAATCCCGTTTGGATCCTTGTGCGTTCGGCGTTGGCGGTTTGAGCTTCTACGAGATTTACTTCCGCTTCATGAAGCCCTCGAAAATTCAAGCTGTTCAATTCAGTCCAAACGAAGCCCCTTATAAAGAAGTTCGTTAACTTGTGTCCAATCTCGGGCGTGATTTTTTGCACTTCAAAGTGACCGAAGTAACGAAATAAATGGAGAACGCGCCCTGGGATTTCTTCCCTAGCCGCCTTGACCAGCTCTGGCCAGAACCTTTTGAACAGCTCCTTGACGTTTGCAAAATGAACGATGCGTTCGTCTGCGAGAAATCGTTTTCAAACTCAACTCTGATTAAAGACAAGTACCGAATTGAGGTGGAATAGTGGTTCAAATAAATTATGCAAGACATGGAAACGCATTTTAGAACTTAATTAGATCAACTTGTGCTAAAATGCGTCACTAACGGATTAATTTGTTTATAAGGGAACGCTGCACAAACAATACTCAAAAACTACCACAGGATTATTGGAGTGCAAATCCCAACCATAATCAACGACCCAGAAGAAAAACGGTTCAAAAACTGCAACATGCACCTGAGGAGGTACGAACAAACGGTTGAAGAAGACATCGTTAGGTACATTGAAGTTTTGTAGAGAATAATGGACCTGGATTATATATTCAAAAACACTATAAATTAAGAGGAAAAACTGGTTGTCAAATCGCAAATCAAAGGAACATTGACCATACAATTAGCTTGCATCCTGAACTAACTACTCGAAAAATGCTACCTCGAACCACTGCTCAAAATCACAACACAAGTACAAGAAGAAAAAGAATAAGATAAAGAATAAGATAAGAAAGAACGGATAGCTGCATTTTTGGCAAATTTTGACAGCGAGTCGTTCAAAACAAGCGAAACAGCAGTTAATATAATGCTGGAACTGAAGCAAGTCCGATTATAAATGAAAAATAACTCACATTAAACAATGGGAGAATAAGTTGAAAGAAGTGTGCTTAAATTTGAAACTCAAAACGGATAATCGAAATTGAAATCATAACTATTCGCTGACATAATAAATAACTACACAACAAATAGAAAATTTGATGACGATCACTGGTCAAAATTAGAAGGAATGGGACTGTATACCAAATTATGTGATGAAATGGATCAAAAAGCTAAAGCGAAAGTAATTAAAACCAAAAAATCTTATAAATAAGAATAGAAATCAAAATTTTTAATTGAACCAGAAAGATAAGTTATGGGAGCAAAAGTTCAATTGCACTACAAAGCTATACTGCCTATTTCATTATTGTGTGCCCAAATAGCCGCTGTAAAAGCAGCTGAAGAAAAATATGTTTATCTATTAAACACAGATGTAGGTAAAATAATACTTTAAAAATTTTATAACTAGATAAAATTAGTTATAGACTAAGAATAACTTATGCAAAGTGTATATAAAATGATTGGTAATATTGAAGAATGGGAATGGAAATATTGATGTAATTTAATATAATTATATTAACATTATTTTTAAATGCAATTGTCATTTCACTTCACAAATGAACACATCATAGCTATTTATAAATGCTTGTGAATCAGCTAATCTTAATAACTACACCGATCTATAGAATTTTAAAAATTAGCTTACCTGCCCAGAAATTATTTTAGAATTTCTTAATTATATTTTAGGATAGAATGGTTAGTTAATGTTCTTCGGATTAAATGTTTTGTGCGACGCCCTTACAAATTTGTTGATAAACATCAAGTTTTGTAGAATGTTTAAGCCAAATATTAATAATTTTGTTATATAATGCTTAGATATAATTTCTTAAGATTTAGGCTAATTTTCATCTCCTATTACAACGGAAATGGCAAAATTAGTGTCAATTATTGCATCAAAAGCTTTAAATGAAAATGAAATGCATTTATTTCTCAATTAGATATTCAGTCAACAAGAAAATATTGACAACAATTTTTCTCTATAAGTAATAGAACAGTTATTAGCTAATAGTATAAAGTAATTTAAATACTAAAGCTTTTATGATGAATTAACTCTTGCAGTAAATTTGAGTATAAAAAATTTTTTAAATACAGACTCACCAGACTAACACAGTTTACGACTATTTTAAACAGCAGTTTTAGGTTATGATTCTATATATCCAGAAAACACCTTTATTCGAGCACTGACAAGTAATGGCGTTAAAACATTATTATTCTCTAATCCAGACATTTTGTTCTATATGTTTAAACATTATTCAAAATGTTATAGCTCTATCTTTGCCATGGCAAGTATAACATAAGCTTCTTCACTTCCCACATTTAAAGATTATTTAATTAATTTTATTAAATGCATACATTAAATGTCAAAAGAAGAATTATATGATTAGTCATCAATATTTATATTGTAATAATTTATCGCCGTTACTGGAGCTCATGACTTTGTTTCTATTATTGATTAATTGGGTTAAATGACATGGTTAGTATAAATTTTTAAAGAAATGATAGATAATTTTTAGCAACGCTGTTATATTCCTGAAATTATAGCATTAGCAGATATAATAGCAGATATTATGATAAAAGTTTCAAATTAAATAACTCTATATAATTCAAATAAAATGTCTGATAAAATAAATGAGAGGTCAGTTTATACATCTGAAGAAGCAATAAAACCAGTTATTGAATTAGCAAAATACCTTTTGTCGATTGTTATATATCATCCAATTGGACAAATAACTGAATAATAAATTTATGTATTATTTGACGTTTCAATTCAATTGATAATGCAAAGCGATTTAGATGACTCATATGTTTTAGATGTAATTTAAAAAATTTGCAAAACCCAAAAAGAATAACGTATTAAACTGATGCAAAACACATTTTGTTAACAATTATGTGTATATTAGCCAAGTGTTATTAATTATTTAATTAAATAACTTTTTGACACTGTGAATATAGGCTAGCCTCAACATAAAGAGTTTATTCTTGTTCTTAAAAGGCTAATAACAGACACAGAATGTAATACGCTTGTTAATTTTGAACTTGAAGTAGAAAATTAATAAATAATTTTATAAATAATAATGGAAAATGTGAAATAAATTTCGTTATTGCAATGTCCTATTTATATGTGGGATGATTTTTAAATAGATTTGCAATAAATTAATGAATTATTCACAATTCAAAATACTATAAGTTAAATAATGTAAAAATGTGTTAATTTTCAACTATAAGAATAATTATGTGCATTTGTCTATGAAAATTAACCATACTGTGTAACTAATTTATATATTTTTGCTTGCATTCATGGAATAATAAATAATTTTACTCCTGATATCTCATAACTATTTAGATATTAGATATGTTTAAATGAAGTTTTGTTATAATATAAAGATTATTTGGATGACGCTCCTGAACAAAATCTAAGATAATTCATCAAATAAGTAGTGCCGATTAGTAGTATAGGTTAATTGGTTATTGATTTACGAACACTAGAACTAGTTAAACATAACAACGAAGAATCAACACGCATTGTTTTACAATTTTTAAACGATAATATATCAAGTTTGGATCTATATTAGTGCAAATCAGTATTTTCAAGTTTAAATGAATTAATGACTACCATTTTATATGGATATAACAAGTATTTGGATTTTTCTTCTTACGAGGGAGAAGTTGATCCAATTGAATAGAATTTAATTTTGTTTGTAAGTATTTTGTTACAATTATCTAAATTAGAAGTATTTTCTTCAATGTATTTAAGAATATTATCAAATTTATTACGCGAGTTAGAAAAGAATGAATATTTCTTTAGATATTTGTTACCTCTGCTCGAATGGGAATTTATAGGACCTATTATGGAAAGCAATATATTTACTAATTAATCAGAAACAAGTTCTTGCATCACTATTTTTACAATAATGTAATAAAATGATATTAATTTAGAAGCAATAGATTAGGCACTAATAATGATAACTAAATTACTGTTTGAATAACCATCACTTATGCAATGGTAATATTATCAGTAAGTTTCTCAAATGCTTCAACGTTCCAACACCCCTATTCAAATTATAGTGGAGGCATTTCGTTAATATTGTGCAGAAAGAGCATTTATTATAGATAATAATGAAATTATTCAATATTTAGAGAGGCATGGCAAAACAGAAAATCTTATATTGGATTAAGTTTGGACGGTACGGTTTACTGATATTGCAGCTGTTTTCTAATTGATTATTGACTGGAAGGAAGATTTGTGAGCTTTAGCTAATTGTTACTCAAATATCATTAAAGTATTATTAAACTTCTAATTACTTCAACGGTTATATTCATTTCGTATATTCTTCTCGCACAATCTCGTCATACTTTTTCAGTGTTCATTTTTCTATAAATATTTTCTAATATTTATTATGTTATTTTCTGTGTGTATAATATTTATTTTAAATTATATGAGTATAACATCCCCACTCCCTTTCTCAAAAAATTACTATGAGTGACGAAAATCTTGAGCAGGAAATCCAGAAGTTGAACCAGGAAATCGCTAATTACGAGCGTTAGATCAGAGAGGTCGAGGAAAAAATCCAGGCGGTCGAGAACGGAACGGATGTGGACATCAAGAAGCAGTTAGAGGAATTGGACAGACTGCAGAAAGAAGCCGAGAAGTACAAAAACGCTGAGCCACAACTAAAGCAGTACGAGGACGAACTCAAAAAACTGGAGAGCGAAATTGAAAGAGTTAACGCGCAAGTTTCCCAAATCGAATCGTTCGTGAGCAAAGACATCCCAACACAAGCGAACTCAGTCTCCCAAAAAATACAACAAATGAACACAAAACTGGACACAGAAATCGAAAAATTACAAGGAGAAATCGCAGAACTCGAAGCACAACTTAAACAAGCCGAAAAGTGAGCCTATTTTTGATTAATTATATTATTTTAACAGTATTATTATAAAGTATAAACGATGATAACAATATTGTACAGAATTTAAATTGAAACCAAAAGAAAAATAACATAGCTTAAAATTTAAAATGAAAATGAATATTACAATATATTACATAACATATAACTCAATTGAATATAATTATGGAATGAATATTCTAAATTGATAAACTTAAGGTGTTATCACATAGGATTTGCCATTGGGTTGGCCCCCATAAACATCTGCGGATTTTGCGTGATCACGATCGTTTATACTCCACTTCTTCTTCTTTTGCACATTTAAACTTGGAATATAATTAGACCGATTCCTGCAATACCAAATAAACCGCAAACAACCGCAATTATAATCACGGCAGCGACCGAAAGCGAGATCTTAATTCCAGTTACAACCCCGTCATTAGCTATTGTAAGCCCTTAATCAGCATCTAACTACCACCTCTAACCTCTCGTGTGCGACACCAAATTCTACCATAAATTATCACCTGAATAGTGTTTTGGAACCACTGCAATGGCTGAGCACTCAATACAGAAACTGTTTTCACCGATTGGAACGTAAAAATTACCGTTTGCACCCCAAGATGAACCCCAAGAGTTCCTCACAATCCAAACGTCAACACCGTCCTTCTTACCGTATCCGGCGAAGACCACCTGGTGATCAATCGCGTTCTGCATGCAATTCTGGTAATTTGAAGACGACTGAGAGCACTAGCACGAGGCGTGCACGTAATTCTCACCGTTATAATAGTCAAGTAACGAAGATTCGGCTGACATTTGCGCAACGACGGCTATTCCGCGACTCAAATAGGACTTAATGTCCATAATGGCTTGAGTGGTGAAACGCTTGTTGTCGTCGAAGTAAACAACGACACCACCAACATCCGCGGTTTCAATTCCTTCCTGAATAGTATATTACTTATACGGTATTAAATAATCACCGACGGCAACTGTTGGACTATATACTTGGTTGCTTTAATAAGTTGAATTTGCAGCGGATAAACCAGAATATGGGAAATTATTCTCCTTTTCAACTGTTTTTAAATTAGTTAACAAATCAAACTCGTTGATCGCCAACAAAAAATCACCACCCTCGCAAAAACCATTGTTTACTGCATTGGTTAGTAAATATATTTCAGATAAATCAACCGGTTTTTGCCAAATAGTACCCGTATAATGTGATTAATCCACTAATAAACAGTTTTCAAGAGCAGCCACAGTTCCAAAAGCCCAACAGCTTCCACACGTTCCTTAATCTTTTGGGGTAGTCATTAGTCCTTCTTCTAATAAATCTATAGATTCATATACCTAGGTTACAGTAGTTAAAGGATTAACAATGGCGCATTGAAGAGAGTTTTTACAATTAGTAACCACATTCTTTTTTCTGCTATCTATAAATTTTCCACGCTTGCGTTTAATATCCATAACAGCGGTGACATCACAAGTTTAACAAGTTGGTAATAATTTTAACAATTTATTGAATGAATCACAAAATATTTCTTATTTAGCGTCTGATTTGCTTTTGTTAAAACAGATTGTGAATTTTTCATATGCTATTACACATGTATCATTTTTATTTATTTCGCAATTAAGTTGAATTGTGTTTAATAGCTGAATCATAATTAAAGTGGTAAAGTTGTTTAATCTTTATTATTATATTTTTAATTGAGTATTTGTAAATATTAACATCTTAAAATATCTAATTTTGAAAAAAATATTCATAAATAAACTTCAATTTCAACTTTCGTTAATTAACAATATTACGCGAGTAATAAGTTTTAACATTTCTTGTTTATACTTTTGTTTCTTTAGAATGAAGAGACATCACTCCGTAAATTACGTCTATACTGGTCACCCTTTTTCTCTGATGATCACATTTCCTTTCCTTTCTAAACGATGATCAATAAGAAAACAACAACATTCCTCTCTAACCAAATATCTCGCGTGACGTCAAACCTCCTTACAGACTCTCCGTTAGCTTTTTCGGGCTAATGGAGTTTGTTTTGGAGATCTTTTTGTTGATAACAGCATTTGGTTGAGTAGGGGAGTTGCGTGTTATTGTGTTTGTGTTGTTTCTTTAGAATGTATGACTAGGTGGCCGAGAGGTTAAGGCGATCGCCTGCTAAGCGGTTTCACTTGTGAGCGTGGGTTCAATTCCCATCCTAGTCGAATTAATTTAACATTGTTGTAATTTTGTTAATGAATGCGTTATTGTTAGTTGCACAGGTATTGAAGGACTATTAGAGCCTAGATTAAAAAGAATTATGACCAGTAGATGCTGCAGCTAGTCTCAAGATAATGTTATAGTTTGAAAAGGTTGTCTGAAAACTTTTCAGTGAGGCTGTTAAAGCGACTTGAAGAAGTATGATATTGAGATTAGTTTGTGGTTTAGCTTTTGTGCAACTAAGTCATTTTATATTTTGTTTTTATTGTGTTCAATTTAAACGATCGAAATGTGGATTGTACATTTCAGAAATAGATGTATTATACATAAGTATTTGTTAATATGAAATATCACAAATATTTTGAATTAGAATATGTTGATGTATCTATGTGGGACAAATAATTGTATAATAATAAATTAATTTATAATTGCTTGAAGTTGTTAAAATTGAATAAATATTCCACTTTATTATGGTTCTCATTACTTTTGTAAGTTTGTAAACTCTTGGTTTTGACTTATCTTATTACTAAGGCGCTGTTACTTAAGATTCAATGACTTGTTTGTATAATGCAGGATATAGATTTGGTATAATCGAAGCGTAAATTGGTAACACTTTCAACGAAAATGCAATTAACGATTACAAAAGAGCCAAAAACGCAGGCTTCAAAAATGTTGATTTCTATATTTTCCCAACTACAAAATAAGATGCTAGAACTTAGGTAAGAAACACTATTTAAAAACTCCAAAATGCAGGAGTTATGACTGGTAATATGATTTGGTTAGACGTTGAAAATACTGACTTATTCTATCCAACACAAGCTCAAAACTAGTAATTCATCACTGCGATGCTTTCTGAAATGTCTAATATGCTAGGTGCTAACAGAGTTGGTGTTTACTCTAATTGGGTGTAATGGTAGGCTATTGTTGGATAAAACTGGACTGGAGCTCAACCACATCAACTTTGGTATCCACACTACGATAATTGGTAAAGCTTTGCTGATTTTCAACCATTTGGAGGTTGGACTAAGCCATCAATCAAACAATACCACAATAGTATCGCTGAATGTTCAACTACAATTGACAGAGATTTCTATTGAGTGATCCGAAAGTACATAATTTATTATTTATTTTAATCTTGAATTTCAGAATATTTCAATGCTTTTCAATCTCTTTATCAATAAATAATTACACTAAGTACTAAATTACCTAGAAAATAGAAAACCTCATTAGTACATATCTAACTATAAATTTAAAAAATTAGTAATATAAAGCATATAAATTTCATATTTCATTTATAACCACCAGGTTTAGTTATTGAAACCTTTATATAAAGGTATTTGTTAATGGATATAGTAAATGAATCTTCATTTTAACACAAACACAAAGTTATTTCAGGAATGCTTTATATTGAAATAAATATACTTGATTTTTGACCATTCAAATTCGACATTTTTCAAGATATATTTATATACATTTTTGCTTATACAGTAACTGTACTGTAAGGATGGATCCCCTTATAAGTGAAAAAACCCTTAAGAGTTCTAATTGAACTATTCAAACAAATAATCAACAAAATAATTAAAAGAACTCAAAATTTCTTCTTTTCTTTCAAAACACTGAATTACGAAATAACGACCGACGTTTTGGACGCGGAGACGTCGTCCGTGACCGAAATGAACGATTTGTTCAGTTCGTTCGTCGAGGAACTCGGGACGTTTTGCATTTGGTTCGTAGGTTGGGTACTAACCACTCCGAAAGAGAATTATGGAAATATATTTATTTTAGTAACAAAGTTACTGTCAACTAATATTAATTATTTAGTTACTGTCAACTAACAAAACCTGTATATGGTGTTATACAGGTTTTTACATTTGCTGTTTAAGTTTTGAAAATGAAGTGAATATTTATTGATGTTGTCCTTACAAACGACTTAGTTCCAGTTATTAACCACAAATTCTGGGTGTAAAAGAATTCCTTACAATTATATTACCGTTGAACAGTTCAAAAACATTCCATTTTAACAAATAATTAAATTAATGCGAAACAATAAATTGAAATAGCATAGTACAGTGATAAACTAAACAGACGAAAAACTAATGATCAATATTGAAATCAAGTTCAGGAACCATTAAATTTGTTGGTGATGAATATTTTTCACGCAGTCAAGTTATCAAAGCAAGGTGAATAATTTATAGTTCAGTTTTCAATATGTTTTCTATTTTTTGAAATACTAAACGGAAAGTTTAAGTTCGTAAAAACCCTCAATGAAATACTAAAGTTTCACTCATTGAGACGAATCTATTTAATTACTTAAAAACATAAATAAATCAGTAATCTGTTATAAATATTAAGAATTTTATGTATTTAAAGCTTATAATGTTTAATTTTCAATTATATATTTTATATTGGAGTAATTTTTATGTTATCTTCTAGTTATTTGCATTTTTCTAAGCATTTTAGTACTTTAGTCAATAACTTACATCTTATTTGCTAAAGTGAGTTATGGTTTTGATGGCTGTTATTATTTACCAATGTAATATTATTGGAAATTACTATGTTAATCAATAGCTGTAAAATCTTATATAAAATTACTTTCTATATTGAGCTCGATTAGTTTTGTCATCTCTTACAGCGAATACAAATAAATAATTTCGTTATGTGATAGATCAAGCACCTCCAGATTATTCAAAGGTCCTATTCAAAGGTTCCTTATTATACGATAAATACAATTCTTTTAACTTTTTAAGTCCCATTAATGGTTTTGTAGAGTTAAGATTACATTGTTTAAGCTTCAATATAACTAGATTAATCAAATATTGAACCGGTTAAATGTCCAGATTTTCATTATATGATAAATATAATACTTATAGAGAAGTTATATTTGATAACTACTATATATTTTATAACTTACAACTGTCTAAATGTAATGTATTTAGTTATTACAACTTATATAAATATTATATATCAATATTTTAATTATCTGACAAATATAATTATTTTAATTATTATAAAGAACCTATATTTGTAATATTGGTTAATTAATTACCAGATAAGTTTAGAATCTATAAATTATTAATATCAAGGACTTTAAATGATTATAATTAACAATATATTATTTCAAGTTAATTAATAGAATTACTAGATAGTTACAGTTCCACATTTTCACAATTATTAAGTTTCAATATATTTAAATTGAAGTTTTCTACAAATTACAGACTTTTAATATCAGAATTAAATTAAATATTTAATTATCTGTTTGAAACCATTCTTTAAATAATTCTATCATATTTTAATCATAATCAATATCTTTCATTTTTATTAGCGGAGTGGCTAATTCTATAATTTTATATATTATATGTTTTTGAATCAAAATAGCAAAAATTAAGATGAACGAAAATAGAACCAGAATCAGAATAAGAACTTTCTTATTCTGATTCTGGTTCTTATTAAGAACATTACAGCAAAATATCTCTAATATGTCGTTACAGATTCTTCTACGTGTGATCAAGAGATGTGCGTTTGAAATCTGGGTTTATTTTAATAATACGATTTCTGAATTGATATAATTTGATGATATCTTAAAAAATTAAACATTTAAAAATATAAAGTCCCTGTACATTGTCATTACAGTAGCCAACGAAAGTATGAAAATATTATTTTAAAATGTTCCAAAGTTCCTGATTATTGAGTAGATGTTTTTGAGATGTACCAAAAGAGATCAAAAGATATATTTGAAATTTACCTTATTATTTATGATATTGATAATTTTTTGAGAATGTTTATTATCTATCTACTCAGCGTTAACTAAATTCTAAAAATAAAAGTCTCTTCATGTTAAATCAATCACAACTCAATCATGTACAATCAAATCATTATGCATCTCGGATACATGCACACATAATTGCTTGTTTCAAGCTATCATAATTATAATTTAGTGGGACACATTTCACTCCAAATGTCAATATATTTAAAAGAGATAAGATAGTTCTATGACAGATTATATAGAAATAACGTACAATTTAATGATAATATAGCATAAAATTTTATTAATTAAAATCAGAAGATATCTAACTAGATTCATAATGACATGCGACGTGTGTGGAGATTCAAACCTCTATTTGAAAATATAACATCCAGTGATGAGGTATTAACGAATTGTAGAGCGTTGTAGTGTATATTTGAGAAGTATGTGTTTATAATTTGGTCAAATATGTAAACTGAGATTCAAGAAAATTATTATCAGAGTGTGACTGATATCTTGGAGATGATTTTTTGTGCGTATGTGAATTTCAAGTCCGTCTGCAGAGATGTGCACCAATTTTCATATTTTAGCGAAGAACTGCGTCTTTTTGACGGCGATATCTCGGTTTATTTCAAGAATTAGAATTACGAGCGTTCTGTCTCAGTTGGAATGCAATCTGTATCTCATCTGTTTAAGCAAACTCAGTTTTCGGAGCAGTCATTTTTGAAGATGTCCGCTTCTGTGCACAAGCAAGTGTCTCAGCTTTCTCCATAACTTGCCAAGTCCATTCCGAAGTCTTTTTCGAGCGAGTTGTTAGTTTCAAATTACCTGTAGTATGTAACGAGTTTCTGCCTCCATTTTGCTACTGATTTGAAGCTATCATCCATTTTGGCTCAATTGTATTCCGTATTAAATCTGGACGGGTAGATTTACTTTATTTCGCAGATTATCGTTTTCTGCGCGAATTCCTTCAAAGACCAAATTCAGGACGGATTCGAACTCATAAATCAGTGCGTCCAGAAAATGATGGTCCAGAAAACGGAAGAACTCTACGTTTTCATTCGAGGAATGAGCCAAAAAATGTTCTTCGTTTGATTTATAAAAATTTGACTAAAGGATTTACATTATGAGTGATTTATTGAAGAATTTAGTAATAGAGCAATAAAGAGAAATAAATGATAATTATATGTTGTAAATACGGTTATAAGTTTAATAAAACACAAATGCATTTACGTGCAAATAACAAAGTCATAACAAATTAATATATTGGAGTGTAAAATTACATTTCAAATAATTTTGAAATTATATAGATTTAACATTTACTTTGAACTGCACATAGTATTTAAGTCCACTCCATAATGCGGTTCGTGTCTCGATCTGACTATCAAAAATTTCATATCAACTCACCAGACCCTCACAGAGACTACGAAACCCGGTATGTTCCAAGTAATGATTTAAACGAACTACTTTTTATCAGAAAAGATGAAGTAAGTTAACGCTTAAATGAAAAATACAAAGCTGAACTGAGCACTGTTACTAAAAAATCTAAAAAGGTAAATAATGATAAAAATCAATATATTCCCAGAGCAACTAGCTCATTAGAACGCAAACGAGGATTTTTGACATACAAACATTAAGATTAAAATCAATGCTATGAAGTAATACGATAATTACAATAAGATTATGGTATTTGAATAATTTTAGCTAATATTTAGAGTGATTGTTTAAATATATTATATAAATATGTCTCATATTGTGGTTATTAAAGTAACAACGTTTTATTTAGTCATTTTAACTGTAACTAAGTTACAATTATCTGTGATTTCAACTGAATCGTATAATAGAATACCATTTTGATTTAACAAATTCCACATTTCTTTAACTAAATGCATCAAAGCTAGTTTAATATTTGGTGCTGATATAATATCTATTTAAACATCATATTGAACATTTTTATAATTTTCTTTAACAATAAATGGTGTTATCGCCTATAATACTAAAAATCTGAGTTCAACTATTTATTATTCATCATACATAGCTGCATATATTTAAATATTCAAAATTTATTCAGTTTTGATGATTTAAGCATTTGACATTGAACACTTTGTTTTCATTTGAAATGAGTGGAATAATATATGTATATGTAGAAAACAGTGTATAACTAAAATTTGTCACCACATCTCAAATGTCATAAAATATGAAACTCTTAAGAATTTTAGATTCAACGGTTCAGATGGATAATATTTAATTTAAAACAGAATAAATTGCTATAGTAAATGACAAATATGTTATGGAAGTTCAACCAGCATTGTAGATGGGCACACGACTAATATACGAATATGACAATTTTTAACAGCTCAAATACGTTGGTTACATCAATGACGCCAATATTTTGATTCCAGCTGATGTGATAGAATGATTTATAAATATTTACATTGAATACATTATTATGAAAACATACAAAAGAAAATAATACGCCTAATAGATTTGTTATTAGTTGTTAATAATTATAGAAATTTTTAATATACGATATAATATTTGATGAAGGAGTTTTTTGAATTTGTAATCATTTACTGTATTTTGATATATGGTATCAAAAAATATTGTTATTATTCTTAATCGCTTCTATATATTATATATGATTGAAAATTAAAATAGCTTTGATTTAACAATCATCTATATTATTTTGTATGTTCTTCATTCAAGCATTAAAAACAAATGGATTGAAAAATTATAATATAGATATTTTAATAATAAATTGATATTTAGTTGTTTATTAAACAACCACATCACAAATATTTGTTTACATTCTCACTGATTTATAATATCAAAATTATCTGAATCCCACAACAGGAACGATTTCTTGCTTTACTGCAACTAATGGTATTATGGGACCTTGTTTATCTAAAACCGGATAATAAATAAGTTAATAAACACTCAATTTGACTATAAAGATGAAAATAGACTAATTTACGAGGAGGCTATCCTATACTGAAAATTCCAATAAAAAGGAAAATCATTTTAGCCTTTCAGTGGCTAAACCGCTTTCAGTATCAGCCTTATCTTCAGGTTTGTTCTCATCTGGGTCAGCTTATGTTATTACGTAGAAAGTTGCTTCTCGCTGCAATTAGCCAGAGGTAATTTAGTCCTCTGATATCCTGAAGATTAAGCAATCGAATGCTACGCACAATGATTACGAGTTCACTGTCTCAGAAAGCAGTTTTTACTTCGTGGGCGGGTCTAATCCTTCATTCACGCGTTCTTTCTACGATAAATACTGTTCAAGCATTTTATCTTGCCCTGGCGACCAATCCCTTTTTTATTCAACTTGGAAAAATTGCGTTAAACCAGTTTAAAATAAGTACTGGCGCACCTCTCCCTACTCACTATCCAAGAATTTTACCGGCTTCAAGCGCGGTGAGCGACTAATCCCGGTTGTTTCCTTCATTATGCCAATTTCGTCTCTTCAAAACCCTTTAACATTCGATTAATATTTTGGGAACACAGATAGTAATCTGTTACTGACCACTCCAAAACAGCACTTAACGCTCCAAAACTTCGTTGATCAGTTCCAGGATGGGTATTTGTCCGTTTCGGCGGCCGTTTTCATGGATTTTGACGTCGGAATTGACAAACCATTTGTAATTACTTCAATCGTTTACGGAACTTTCTGTTTCGTATTCGTTGCGCTGATAAAATGCTTCCCGAGAATCGGCAAGAAAATAATTCGCGTTGATTTTCTGTTTCCAAAAGAGCCGAAAGTTGTTAGAAGATAATATCTGATCATGTGATTTAAAGGATTCAATCATTTTTTAAAACTTGAAGTATATTAAATTAAGAATATTTAAGACTTTTAAACCTTTAAGTGTAGTTTTATGAGGATCTCTTCTTTGTAAGGATCTCTTCTTTGCTTGTAATTCAAGAATGATCGCCGTAAGTGAGCAACAACTGCACTAATATTTTAATCCTTCTTGATTAATTTATTAATAGAGTATAAATTTTAATATCAATTAATCACACTTTATAATGACAAAATAAATTATGAAACCTAAATAGAAAATTAAAACATACATTAATTTTAACTAATGAATTCATTTAATCATTAAATGAATACAGCATAACTATTTTTCAATACAAAGATTTAAAATTCGATTTATTTGTATCTAAAAATTTACGCTACATACAAATCTATATAATTCTAAATGAAAATAATTTTGCCAGATCAAAATTAACAATGTATAACAGATCAATTTTAAATAGACATAATTGAAATCACACTGATATTAATTTTATAATGTGTCAATTAATTTGGGTAGTACCAATTAATATTACCTGTAGTACCTATTAATATTAATACTTGTTAATTGTATCCGATTATATTTACAATGCAGTTTTTTAATACTGGATATGTAAATAGATTTGATGTATAATAGTTACACAATGTTCAAAAATAAGAGAGCAATTCAATATATTATAACGTGTATATTATATTTGTTATCTTTTTGTTAATTAAAAAATTTAATCCAATTTCAATAATATTTTGTTTCATTTATTAATAAACTCATTTCCTAACAAAATAAAATACACTCCAGAATGCTCACGAGACTTCAAACTGACTCCTTCGAACTCGCCCTCCTGGAGCTGATCCAGCTGATAACCGGGAGCAAGATTGCCTCGAAGCTCCAGCTCTTCCAGCAGATCCTGCAGCTGGAGCACTCTGAGCGCAAAGGGCTCTGGAAGACGATGGCCGAGAAGATCCAGGCCACCCAGCTCGAGGCCCACGACTACTTCTTCAACACATGGCAGCTGCAGTTCTACGAGGACGTGAACCTCTACAAAGAAGGCCTGAAGCGGGTCTTCGAGAAAGCGGCGGCGCAGACAGAGAGCCAGAAGGCCCAGATCCAGGCCACCATCGCCGGCTTCCAGAAGCTCTACCCACACAACCGGTGCAACGAACGCAAGCTGTACCAGACTGTGTACCAGTACGCCAAGTTCCAGGCCAAGAACGCCTCCTCCGACTCGTTCAAGAAATCAGAAGATCAAGAGCCCAAGGCCGCGCACGTGGAGCAGCTCTCGATATTCGACAACTACGCCTTCCAGCGGGCCACGCAGCTGTACAGAACCGACTGATGTTATTTTACAATTTATATGTTACACTATTTTAAGCTGTATAGACCGAGACTCGATTTCTACTGTTTGTAATTCTCTTTGAGTACCGTTTTATATCAAATTAGGAACACATTTAGTAATTTCACTGCAATTATATGATTATATTATATGTAAAGTATTTTCAATAATTCTTGAAAGCATTATTATTTTGACATTTAGTTATTATTTTAGTGAAATCAAGTTAAAAGATTTAAATCTTGAATAACAAAAATATGTATTTGTGCTATTTCCTAACAAATATAACATAATAAATCATGATAATATGTAATAATAAATCATATATTAATTATTATTATTATCTCATCAATTAAAGTATGTCAATAATCATTTTTCGGCAATTGTTGCGGGCTCGATGTCTTGTTTTACTTCGACCGCTTCTTCGGCGATAACAACGTTGTTTCCTTCTTCAACAACTTCAGCTTAGTTTTTAAGGCCAAGAACTTCAGCGTCAATTTGGTCGGATGTCTTGCCCTTGGTTTCTGGCATCAATTTACACAGTGCTGCACCGCAAACGAACGAAATGACAAAGTAGATGGTGTATGCGAGCCAGACCTTGGTATCGAAGAAGGGGAAGGTGAGAACCACTATGATGTTCACAATCCACATGATGGTGTAGCCCAGTGAGTTGAGTGGCTGGTTGAACTTTCTCGGGTGTATTTCACCTAAAACTACCACGCTCATGGTGCCGGGACCGAACTCGAAGCCCATTAATAATACGATTGAACCGGCCAGAATGAGTGGCTGAATATCAAAAACATACGCAGCAATTAATAAAAGGTGGCCTATGTTCATCACGAACCAGCCGAGGAACAGGAGAGTTTTCCTGTTTGCTCTGGACACAAACGGAAGTGGTGGGAGGGCGGCGAATGTGTTAACACCACCGGCGATCAGAGAGCCGTATACGGCTGACATAGGAGAGTTGAAGTAGTTTTAGAATATCTGAGTGGCGTACATCATCACAACGTTGATACCACATACCTGGGTACCAATCGCGAAGAGGATCATGGTCACTTTGGCCCTGGTTAATTACTTAGACTTCATGGTGATTTCGTTCGTTTGGACATTTACTTCTTTAACGGCTTCTGGAGTGGGTTTGACTTGATCTTAGGAGATTTCTGGCTCCTTTATAGAAAGGCATACAATGGCACATGCTACGTTTACCACAGCGTCGTAGATAAAGGCCTGCCAAAACTTGTCTGGATCGTCTTTGATGCTCAACATGACCGTAGAGCTGATGAAAATACCCAAGCCCAAGAAGAACTGGTACGCAGATGATAAAAAGTTTCTCTACGAATCTGTTGAAAGGTCGAACAACCAACCAGGAATAATCGTACACACTGTCATAATACACGCCCCTAAAAATAAACGCATGAATGCAAGATAGATCCAGTGAACTGGTATCATCGACATTAAATTGAAAAAGCACGCGAGACCCGAAGCTAAGGCACCAATCTTTCTCTTGTTGAATTTCTTGGTAAAGGTCGATGCGAACATAGCACCGAACATAAACCCAACAATAATAGAAACTGTGACTATAGAGTTGGCCACAGATGTGAACTCAAAAGGAATATAAGACTTTTACTTATACAACTCCATAATCTCTGTATTTGCGCTGGACAGTGCTCCTCCGTAGTTGTTCGCGACAAGGAAGCTGAGTGCGATTAGCTTTCCGAAAGAGTTCATTTAATATATGGAGTGGAAAGAGTGTAATTTTCTGCCAATATACGAAGGTATAATTATGAAAGTACAAAATATTTAAACTTTCAAAATACTTAAACTACCACTATATATGTACACTACATTAAAAATGAAGGCGTATTTTCATGGTTAAGTCTATTATCGTCTACTTTTTATAAATTATAGCAGTTTAAAAAGATTGATTGCATAGATTAAACTAAAAATCCAAATTAAAGTTTAGTTCAGAATCAAGGATGTTATAAAAATTGAAGGAATAAAATGTCAATTGCTTGCTTTTTAGATTTTGTTAATATTATTAAAATGTTGACGAAGTTGATTTTGTAGATTATTCACGAGTTAAATATTGTAATATAACTAAAGCATATAACTTACTAGTAAAAGGGATATAAATCTTAGATTATAATAATTAATTTTGATAACATCATTCTAAATTTTATGCACTAATTTTTAGATATTTGCAAATACGTCTGTATTTGTATATGCAAGTCTATTACCAACTGCTTTTAATAAATAACAACAGAATATAAGAATTGATCGTATAGTTTAAACTTAAAATACAAATTACAGTTAATCCAGAATCAAAAAATTAGAAAAATGATATGTCGTTCGCTTGCTATTTAGATTTTGTTAATATTATTAAAAAATTTGATTCTGTAGATTAATATTGACACTTGATCAATATTTAACTAACAAAATAATCAATATGAAAAATAAGATAGATTTTAACAATATGTTTTGATTACCTTTGCATCATACTAAATTATAATATAATCTATTTTGAAATTAAAAGTAAAGAATTAAAATTAAGTTATTATCAATATTGATTTATGTAATATATTTCAAATCAATCATTCAGAGTAAACACTTTTTGAAGATGAGATATGATATGGGTGGAGAGACCGGTTCCTGAAGTGTTGTTCCTTGAAATGTTGGCGTTTCTATTAAGCAAAGTTTGGATTTGTGGATTGTCATGAGTTATGAAAATGAAGATGGAATGATTAAACTGAGCCTTAGTATTCTTGATAAGGTTACGTTAGTACAGTTTAGCGAGTCATTTAATCTAAACTACTTTAAGTTATAATTATTAAAATGTTAGCACTGCATTATGCAATAATAATTTGATTTAGTATTTTAGCATTGAAATACGTAAATGTGTTTTCGCTCATTTTAATGTGGTAAGTATAATATATATTTCACTATTTAATACCGTTACAACTTGCAAGCAATTTTCACATCACCAATAATATATTTTATTAAAATTAATGAAATGCCCCTGATATAGATACGATATAACAAATATGCCATAAATGCAATATAATACTTTTATATTCAAACACTCATTTACTTGGTCAGCACAGTACCACCAACTACAATAAATACTGTAATAAGACAACCTGCAACAACTCCAATCCATTTCCAAACTACATTAGCATATTCGATTGAGTAGTAAATTATCTCGTTATACTCCATTTTACTTTCAAGATTATATACCATTTCCTTTCTGTTTTCCTTGCTTAACATAATTTATCTGTTCTTTTAGCAGTCTTCCTAACTCTGAAATAAATCATTTGCACAAGTTACTGACAATATAGTTACAGGAATTGCAAAGTTTTGAATGACTCGAAGATCTTAAGACTGTCTTATTTTATAAGAACCATCATTTTCCAATGTATATCCTCTAAATCTTACTATTTAACTTATATTAGTGCGCTACTTGCATCTATAATCGCTTTTGGCCCAGACAGCGATTTAAGTTTAATTTTTATAGTAGTGGACCACACGCTTCTTTATACAGGTACGCATTAAGTCCATATATTTTGTGTTAAAGTCATAAAGATATTTACCATCTTTATCTTGTATTTCATAAAATACTTGAATTTTATTTTCAACAGTATCATTATAGTCCATTAATTCCCTTATGGATGCGTTATCGATTATAAACTTTGAATACGGTAATGCCAAAAACTTATCAATAGATACAACTTGAGAATATTCATAATCTTTGGTATTTGTGTAAATTATGATATCAATTTATATCTTGCTCATTTATCTTAGTACATATTAAGAGTAATCATAATACACATTTGTATTACTTTGATTAATACATTGCAATTATTGTCTTAATCCCGATTTTATCATAATATTGTCTTCATTTAATGAAGCTCTTGCTTTAGTTTCATCGTAGCAATTCAAAATATCAGCAGAAAATTTATAGTCTGCTATGTTTGTTATTGCTGCGATCGCTGGACCAACTTTGTATCTCAAGCTAAGTCTTACTTTTAGATTTTTATGTTGAGAATAATACTATTCAACCTTTAATATTTTCTGTTTGTCTATGTCACTGTATTTTATCTTCTCAGTATTGCTAGCAGTATCTATAATGTAATACTTGATGTTTTAAAACTCAGTGATGTCCTTTGCATATGATTACCCGTCATTATATGTACTTCCTATTTCGAGTGGTTAAATTTCTATTTCCTCCCAAACACCATCAATTAGAAATTCCATAAATGGAGTAAAGTTTACAACATCACAAAAAACTGGTTGTACTTCAAACATAAATATTTGGGCCATGTAAGCATAAATAAAACTGGATGATGAAAAACAAGATGTTTAATTTGAACGAACATGGTAAATGGATGCTACTGATCCAGTGATTTAGTACTCATTATCTAGCAAAACAGAGTAACCCGCGTTTGTCACATCAAGGGTTTTATCATAATCAACCATAGATGGAAACTAATAAGTTAATGAAATAGACTTGTTGAACTGATAGGTGAACGGAATATTTGGAAGCGTAATAATACCATTAACTTGAGAAAATAATTATATTTAGGCAACAGATTGCTTGTTGTTTAGCACATTGCACATATTATCACTTGGAATTAAGTTCATTAAAGAATTCGGTTAAAGAGTAAGGGTCATGCGCCTAGTAAGCCTATTTCCTTATATTGATGATGCTGGAGAAAAACACTACTTAAATGTGCTGGTACCTGCCTGCAAAGATAGTATGAACATTTTGTTTTTTGTGAAGTGGTAATATGATTTAATACATCATTTTTAGGTATCTGATATTATTTTATGCTAATATTATTCAACATTACTTTACTAGATATGTACAAAGTAATTTAACATTAAACAATAATAATTATTAAACATCGACTAATTTTGTAATTAATTAAACATTATAAGAATTATTTGTTGATATGTAAAGTATGTCCAACTAATTTACACTATATGCTATAGTTCCATTTACTTATCTTTACAAAGAATCATTAATTTATTAAAGTAATTATATTACTTAAAAGATTATTAAACGATGATATTATTAAATTTGGAATAAAAGTAATATTATATGAATAGATGTGGGAATAATTATTGTAAGTGAGTCATTCTATTTCAATTCAACTAATTTATAACATTTTTAATCTTTCTAATTCTACTCCTGTTATTATTGACTTGAAAATATTAGTATCTTAACTTATGAAGAGAAGTAGATATATCTAATTAAGATCAATAACATAAATAGCAAAATAGCAAATCATAAATATCTAATTCTTCCTAGCTGTGTTACACATCAGTCTAACCAGTTGATATAGTGACTTCTTGAACGCTTCGTTTTCCATTTGAACCTGATATACAAAGCATCCTCACGTTATCAGCCTCGCTCTGATCCCAAAACACATTTGTGGACATAGATCCGGTGCTTAATTATTTTGAACTTAATGAACTTGAATGCACAGAACAAGCTAGAGTTGATCCTTCTTGAATGTCAGATAGTTATGTTTTTAGGTTGTTAACGCTTGTTTAGTTCTTTTTATTGCGTTTAAATTGTTTCAATTCGTAGTCGATCTATAACAGAGCTCTATTTTGAAATAATTTACGTTGCATAAAATAATGGTGTGGGTATTATCAGTTGAGCTTATAATTTACTATATTATGATTAATCACAAGTGAACTACTAACCAATGTTTAGTCTAGAATCAATTTGATCAAATTAAATCTTGAATATAAAACATTTTTACTTGTCTTAGTGTTATAAGTTAATTTTTAGCAAACTATCCTTATGTTTTTCTGGATTAAGTTAAATGTATTCAAATATCGTTTCTCAAATCAAATTATTCCAATATATATTTTATTGAATGACCGAGATGAAAAACAAATGTAATGAATACTGTTAATGAATAGATGTTTTGTTCGAAAATCAAAACAATATGCATTTCGTCCACTAAGTAGTTCAAAATGACTTTTTTGACACTATATTACTGCAGACTCTCGAAGATAGTACTCACCCCAAAACTCATCTCGATATTCGATAACTACGCCTTCCAGCGGGCCACGCAGCTGTACAGAACCGACTGATGTTATTTTACAATTTATATGTTACACTATTTTAAGCTGTATAGACCGAGACTCGATTTCTACTGTTTGTAATTCTCTTTGAGTACCGTTTTATATCAAATTAGGAACACATTTAGTAATTTCACTGCAATTATATGATTATATTATATGTAAAGTATTTTCAATAATTCTTGAAAGCATTATTATTTTGACATTTAGTTATTATTTTAGTGAAATCAAGTTAAAAGATTTAAATCTTGAATAACAAAAATATGTATTTGTGCTATTTCCTAACAAATATAACATAATAAATCATGATAATATGTAATAATAAATCATATATTAATTATTATTATTATCTCATCAATTAAAGTATGTCAATAATCATTTTTCGGCAATTGTTGCGGGCTCGATGTCTTGTTTTACTTCGACCGCTTCTTCGGCGATAACAACGTTGTTTCCTTCTTCAACAACTTCAGCTTAGTTTTTAAGGCCAAGAACTTCAGCGTCAATTTGGTCGGATGTCTTGCCCTTGGTTTCTGGCATCAATTTACACAGTGCTGCACCGCAAACGAACGAAATGACAAAGTAGATGGTGTATGCGAGCCAGACCTTGGTATCGAAGAAGGGGAAGGTGAGAACCACTATGATGTTCACAATCCACATGATGGTATAGCCCAGTGAGTTGAGTGGCTGGTTGAACTTTCTCGGGTGTATTTCACCTAAAACTACCACGCTCATGGTGCCGGGACCGAACTCGAAGCCCATTAAAAATACGATTGAACCGGCCAGAATGAGTGGCTGAATATCAAAAACATACGCAGCAATTAATAAAAGGTGGCCTATGTTCATCACGAACCAGCCGAGGAACAGGAGAGTTTTCCTGTTTGCTCTGGACACAAACGGAAGTGGTGGGAGGGCGGCGAATGTGTTAACACCACCGGCGATCAGAGAGCCGTATACGGCTGACATAGGAGAGTTGAAGTAGTTTTAGAATATCTGAGTGGCGTACATCATCACAACGTTGATACCACATACCTGGGTACCAATCGCGAAGAGGATCATGGTCACTTTGGCCCTGGTTAATTACTTAGACTTCATGGTGATTTCGTTCGTTTGGACATTTACTTCTTTAACGGCTTCTGGAGTGGGTTTGACTTGATCTTAGGAGATTTCTGGCTCCTTTATAGAAAGGCATACAATGGCACATGCTACGTTTACCACAGCGTCGTAGATAAAGGCCTGCCAAAACTTGTCTGGATCGTCTTTGATGCTCAACATGACCGTAGAGCTGATGAAAATACCCAAGCCCAAGAAGAACTGGTACGTAGATGATAAAAAGTTTCTCTACGAATCTGTTGAAAGGTCGAACAACCAACCAGGAATAATCGTACACACTGTCATAATACACGCCCCTAAAAATAAACGCATGAATGCAAGATAGATCCAGTGAACTGGTATCATCGACATTAAATTGAAAAAGCACGCGAGACCCGAAGCTAAGGCACCAATCTTTCTCTTGTTGAATTTCTTGGTAAAGGTCGATGCGAACATAGCACCGAACATAAACCCAACAATAATAGAAACTGTGACTATAGAGTTGGCCACAGATGTGAACTCAAAAGGAATATAAGACTTTTACTTATACAACTCCATAATCTCTGTATTTGCGCTGGACAGTGCTCCTCCGTAGTTGTTCGCGACAAGGAAGCTGAGTGCGATTAGCTTTCCGAAAGAGTTCATTTAATATATGGAGTGGAAAGAGTGTAATTTTCTGCCAATATACGAAGGTATAATTATGAAAGTACAAAATATTTAAACTTTCAAAATACTTAAACTACCACTATATATGTACACTACATTAAAAATGAAGGCGTATTTTCATGGTTAAGTCTATTATCGTCTACTTTTTATAAATTATAGCAGTTTAAAAAGATTGATTGCATAGATTAAACTAAAAATCCAAATTAAAGTTTAGTTCAGAATCAAGGATGTTATAAAAATTGAAGGAATAAAATGTCAATTGCTTGCTTTTTAGATTTTGTTAATATTATTAAAATGTTGACGAAGTTGATTTTGTAGATTATTCACGAGTTAAATATTGTAATATAACTAAAGCATATAACTTACTAGTAAAAGGGATATAAATCTTAGATTATAATAATTAATTTTGATAACATCATTCTAAATTTTATGCACTAATTTTTAGATATTTGCAAATACGTCTGTATTTGTATATGCAAGTCTATTACCAACTGCTTTTAATAAATAACAACAGAATATAAGAATTGATCGTATAGTTTAAACTTAAAATACAAATTACAGTTAATCCAGAATCAAAAAATTAGAAAAATGATATATCGTTCGCTTGCTATTTAGATTTTGTTAATATTATTAAAAAATTTGATTCTGTAGATTAATATTGACACTTGATCAATATTTAACTAACAAAATAATCAATATGAAAAATAAGATAGATTTTAACAATATGTTTTGATTACCTTTGCATCATACTAAATTATAATATAATCTATTTTGAAATTAAAAGTAAAGAATTAAAATTAAGTTATTATCAATATTGATTTATGTAATATATTTCAAATCAATCATTCAGAGTAAACACTTTTTGAAGATGAGATATGATATGGGTGGAGAGACCGGTTCCTGAAGTGTTGTTCCTTGAAATGTTGGCGTTTCTATTAAGCAAAGTTTGGATTTGTGGATTGTCATGAGTTATGAAAATGAAGATGGAATGATTAAACTGAGCCTTAGTATTCTTGATAAGGTTACGTTAGTACAGTTTAGCGAGTCATTTAATCTAAACTACTTTAAGTTATAATTATTAAAATGTTAGCACTGCATTATGCAATAATAATTTGATTTAGTATTTTAGCATTGAAATACGTAAATGTGTTTTCGCTCATTTTAATGTGGTAAGTATAATATATATTTCACTATTTAATACCGTTACAACTTGCAAGCAATTTTCACATCACCAATAATATATTTTATTAAAATTAATGAAATGCCCCTGATATAGATACGATATAACAAATATGCCATAAATGCAATATAATACTTTTATATTCAAACACTCATTTACTTGGTCAGCACAGTACCACCAACTACAATAAATACTGTAATAAGACAACCTGCAACAACTCCAATCCATTTCCAAACTACATTAGCATATTCGATTGAGTAGTAAATTATCTCGTTATACTCCATTTTACTTTCAAGATTATATACCATTTCCTTTCTGTTTTCCTTGCTTAACATAATTTATCTGTTCTTTTAGCAGTCTTCCTAACTCTGAAATAAATCATTTGCACAAGTTACTGACAATATAGTTACAGGAATTGCAAAGTTTTGAATGACTCGAAGATCTTAAGACTGTCTTATTTTATAAGAACCATCATTTTCCAATGTATATCCTCTAAATCTTACTATTTAACTTATATTAGTGCGCTACTTGCATCTATAATCGCTTTTGGCCCAGACAGCGATTTAAGTTTAATTTTTATAGTAGTGGACCACACGCTTCTTTATACAGGTACGCATTAAGTCCATATATTTTGTGTTAAAGTCATAAAGATATTTACCATCTTTATCTTGTATTTCATAAAATACTTGAATTTTATTTTCAACAGTATCATTATAGTCCATTAATTCCCTTATGGATGCGTTATCGATTATAAACTTTGAATACGGTAATGCCAAAAACTTATCAATAGATACAACTTGAGAATATTCATAATCTTTGGTATTTGTGTAAATTATGATATCAATTTATATCTTGCTCATTTATCTTAGTACATATTAAGAGTAATCATAATACATATTTGTATTACTTTGATTAATACATTGCAATTATTGTCTTAATCCCGATTTTATCATAATATTGTCTTCATTTAATGAAGCTCTTGCTTTAGTTTCATCGTAGCAATTCAAAATATCAGCAGAAAATTTATAGTCTGCTATGTTTGTTATTGCTGCGATCGCTGGACCAACTTTGTATCTCAAGCTAAGTCTTACTTTTAGATTTTTATATTGAGAATAATACTATTCAACCTTTAATATTTTCTGTTTGTCTATGTCACTGTATTTTATCTTCTCAGTATTGCTAGCAGTATCTATAATGTAATACTTGATGTTTTAAAACTCAGTGATGTCCTTTGCATATGATTACCCGTCATTATATGTACTTCCTATTTCGAGTGGTTAAATTTCTATTTCCTCCCAAACACCATCAATTAGAAATTCCATAAATGGAGTAAAGTTTACAACATCACAAAAAACTGGTTGTACTTCAAACATAAATATTTGGGCCATGTAAGCATAAATAAAACTGGATGATGAAAAACAAGATGTTTAATTTGAACGAACATGGTAAATGGATGCTACTGATCCAGTGATTTAGTACTCATTATCTAGCAAAACAGAGTAACCCGCGTTTGTCACATCAAGGGTTTTATCATAATCAACCATAGATGGAAACTAATAAGTTAATGAAATAGACTTGTTGAACTGATAGGTGAACGGAATATTTGGAAGCGTAATAATACCATTAACTTGAGAAAATAATTATATTTAGGCAACAGATTGCTTGTTGTTTAGCACATTGCACATATTATCACTTGGAATTAAGTTCATTAAAGAATTCGGTTAAAGAGTAAGGGTCATGCGCCTAGTAAGCCTATTTCCTTATATTGATGATGCTGGAGAAAAACACTACTTAAATGTGCTGGTACCTGCCTGCAAAGATAGTATGAACATTTTGTTTTTTGTGAAGTGGTAATATGATTTAATACATCATTTTTAGGTATCTGATATTATTTTATGCTAATATTATTCAACATTACTTTACTAGATATGTACAAAGTAATTTAACATTAAACAATAATAATTATTAAACATCGACTAATTTTGTAATTAATTAAACATTATAAGAATTATTTGTTGATATGTAAAGTATGTCCAACTAATTTACACTATATGCTATAGTTCCATTTACTTATCTTTACAAAGAATCATTAATTTATTAAAGTAATTATATTACTTAAAAGATTATTAAACGATGATATTATTAAATTTGGAATAAAAGTAATATTATATGAATAGATGTGGGAATAATTATTGTAAGTGAGTCATTCTATTTCAATTCAACTAATTTATAACATTTTTAATCTTTCTAATTCTACTCCTGTTATTATTGACTTGAAAATATTAGTATCTTAACTTATGAAGAGAAGTAGATATATCTAATTAAGATCAATAACATAAATAGCAAAATAGCAAATCATAAATATCTAATTCTTCCTAGCTGTGTTACACATCAGTCTAACCAGTTGATATAGTGACTTCTTGAACGCTTCGTTTTCCATTTGAACCTGATATACAAAGCATCCTCACGTTATCAGCCTCGCTCTGATCCCAAAACACATTTGTGGACATAGATCCGGTGCTTAATTATTTTGAACTTAATGAACTTGAATGCACAGAACAAGCTAGAGTTGATCCTTCTTGAATGTCAGATAGTTATGTTTTTAGGTTGTTAACGCTTGTTTAGTTCTTTTTATTGCGTTTAAATTGTTTCAATTCGTAGTCGATCTATAACAGAGCTCTATTTTGAAATAATTTACGTTGCATAAAATAATGGTGTGGGTATTATCAGTTGAGCTTATAATTTACTATATTATGATTAATCACAAGTGAACTACTAACCAATGTTTAGTCTAGAATCAATTTGATCAAATTAAATCTTGAATATAAAACATTTTTACTTGTCTTAGTGTTATAAGTTAATTTTTAGCAAACTATCCTTATGTTTTTCTGGATTAAGTTAAATGTATTCAAATATCGTTTCTCAAATCAAATTATTCCAATATATATTTTATTGAATGACCGAGATGAAAAACAAATGTAATGAATACTGTTAATGAATAGATGTTTTGTTCGAAAATCAAAACAATATGCATTTCGTCCACTAAGTAGTTCAAAATGACTTTTTTGACACTATATTACTGCAGACTCTCGAAGATAGTACTCACCCCAAAACTCATCTCGATATTCGATAACTACGCCTTCCAGCGGGCCACGCAGCTGTACAGAACCGACTGATGTTATTTTACAATTTATATGTTACACTATTTTAAGCTGTATAGACCGAGACTCGATTTCTACTGTTTGTAATTCTCTTTGAGTACCGTTTTATATCAAATTAGGAACACATTAAGTAATTTCACTGCAATTATATGATTATATTATATGTAAAGTATTTTCAATAATTCTTGAAAGCATTATTATTTTGACATTTAGTTATTATTTTAGTGAAATCAAGTTAAAAGATTTAAATCTTGAATAACAAAAATATGTATTTGTGCTATTTCCTAACAAATATAACATAATAAATCATGATAATATGTAATAATAAATCATATATTAATTATTATTATTATCTCATCAATTAAAGTATGTCAATAATCATTTTTCGGCAATTGTTGCGGGCTCGATGTCTTGTTTTACTTCGACCGCTTCTTCGGCGATAACAACGTTGTTTCCTTCTTCAACAACTTCAGCTTAGTTTTTAAGGCCAAGAACTTCAGCGTCAATTTGGTCGGATGTCTTGCCCTTGGTTTCTGGCATCAATTTACACAGTGCTGCACCGCAAACGAACGAAATGACAAAGTAGATGGTGTATGCGAGCCAGACCTTGGTATCGAAGAAGGGGAAGGTGAGAACCACTATGATGTTCACAATCCACATGATGGTGTAGCCCAGTGAGTTGAGTGGCTGGTTGAACTTTCTCGGGTGTATTTCACCTAAAACTACCACGCTCATGGTGCCGGGACCGAACTCGAAGCCCATTAATAATACGATTGAACCGGCCAGAATGAGTGGCTGAATATCAAAAACATACGCAGCAATTAATAAAAGGTGGCCTATGTTCATCACGAACCAGCCGAGGAACGTACTCACCCCAAAACTCGGTCTAAGTCTTCAAAAATAGACTATAAACGAAAAGTGATGAACGATATTGGATTACACACTATTCCAAAACACAAAACTTAATATGTCAAAATCTATAATCAAAGTGGTTAAACATATTATAATTTAATTACCACCTCACACAGTGAAATAATATAATCGTGTTAAGATTTGAATTTTAATATTACTTATTTTAATCATTAACCAGTAATATCAAGCGACAGAGTAGAATGAAGCATTTCAATATATAAGAATTTGTTCTTATCTCAGTTAATGTCTTTCAGTTTTCGGTTAATGAACTATTTTTGATCTAAACCTCTCACTTATTGTACCAAGTATCTCAAAAGACATTAAGTGAGTCTAAGATAGGTCATTAAGTGAGTCTGATGGTGAGTACTATCTTCGAGAGTCTGCAGTAATCATTATTAATCTATATTACATATATTTTATATAATATTTAGAAATATTTAGTTTACACCTTTTCACTTCGGCGTTAATAATATATAATGAAAAGATGTAAGTTATTAATCAAATTATATTTTGTATGAATTCACCAATAAAATAATCATTATGGTGTTAGGTCTTTGACGTCCAGTTCCGTCTTTTTCAGGATAATTCGTTTCTTTGGAATTTCAGCCGTTTTTGTTTCTTCTTTATTTATTTCAGGTTCCTCTTGTTTTAATTCGTTTTCAGTTATTTTCGCGCTCATTTCAACGTTTTTTACATCTTTGTAACTTTTTGTAACTGTTTATTCTATGAGTTGCTGTTCGAGTTGCTTCACTCTAAGTTGGAGGAGTTGGAGCTGCAGGTCTTTGGATTCTGTGTTCTGCTCAATTTGTAACGTGTTCACTTTCTCCTCTAAAATGAACAGCTCCTGGTTCTTCATTCGGAGGATCTGAGCGGCCTCGTCGATTTATTAGTCCTTCAGAGATAGTTCGTACTGGTGCCCCTGCACTTTTTGCACGAGCAGCGCGATTTCGCTCATCTACTCCTCCTTTTCAATCAAAAGAGTGCAAATCTGCTTATTTAACTCGCTGTTTTGCCCCTGAAGTTGAGCTTGCGCAAGCTCTGCAAGCACCTTTTCCTTTTAAAACGCGGAATAACTAGTATGCATTGATTTGTGCTCTTTCTCCAATGACAGATATTTATCCCGCAACTACTCTAGGAGTTTGCGCATCGCAATTGATTATTTTTGGCTCAGATCCAGCTGCTCTTGAGTTTATTTCATTTTTGTATCTAGAACTTGGTTTTGTACCTTTTAAGTGGTTAATTATTTGTTTAGAGTTTGTACTTATTGGTGTAGTAATCCGCGTTCATTTAGCAGTTCCATAGATTGTTGTTGGAAATAGCTTTATCTGTCTGTCATCTGTGCTTTTTCAGGTGCAACTGATATGGACGATAGGTCGCACGCTGATAGTTCGTTTTGCACGATTTATTGTATGTTGTGCTTCATTTTTGGTTTTGGGGTGGAAAAGCAATCAAATATTCTAAAATGGTCACTAGTCTCCATTTCCACTCCCGATGAAAATTTGTAGTAATTCTAAAATAGCGGAGTTCTGATAATATTAACGTTTTATGCTTTTATTCAGGGCACTGATCAAATCTGTTTTTGTTCTTGATAATTTGTTTCGGAGGTCCGAACAGCACTGTTGCATATTTGTTCTGCAGTCGTTCAGGACCTGAACTGATAAAATGGTTCTGAACTCGTTTATTTGAGCTGGAGTGGGAAGTACTTACTGCTGAACGTTGAATTTGGAGAAATTTTCTTGGTTCTGTAAAACTGAAATATTTTGAATGAAATTTCGCTGAATTTGAAGCTCCTCCAAATTTAAACCTGTTAGTGGAGTTACGTCCAAAATTCGGTTGTTGTTAATCTCCAATATTCTTAGATTTAACAATTATTATAGAGGATAAAGACTTACAATCTGATTATTGAACAAACTGAGTGATTTTAGTTGCTTGAGGCCAGAGATGTAAGATATATCGGTAATTTGGCAATCAATCACCTCCAAGCGCGTTAAATAACACATGTTGAAATGTAGATTGTGAATTCTTGGTAATACGCATCTGTATATGCGCAAATCCTCTATATTAGAAGAAAAATGCCCAAACTCTAATTTAGAACACTAAAGCAATGTTAGCTACTTGAGCGCAAATATATCAAGGATATTTATGTTAGTAAGGTAGTTATCGTTCGATATTTACAACTAATTACCGTGCACATGAGTTCTATACCTTGACAATTGCCTCTTCTGGTTATTTATTCGATGCGTTAATTCCATTTTGAGGTGCGTTAATAAAATATATTACAACATATATTGCTAGTATTATAATAGTATTGATTGATTGTATGTTTAAATGTTGTTTAAGTTGGTTTAATGTTGTCTATTTTTAAAATGAATACATAATCATTTTCAGTTTAGATATTATCATATTACAATTTTTGTGTTATAACAACACATTCCGCACAACCACTTCAAATGCCAAAACCTAAGAAAACTAAAAAGCTGTCTAATACTGTTGAAATAAACAAACCTGCGTATAAATTTTATTTAGGAAAGGGAAATAACGAGGATTTGGTGCGATAGGTATTGTTGACCAGGTCTTGGTGGGTAGAAACGGACGATAAGGAGCGCAATAACTTGCTTTGGCAGCAGTGGACGCCGAGTCGCGAGTATTACGAGACTTTCTAGAAACCTCAGTCTATTTGCTCTCATTTGGCTGGAAATATCGAGTTGCATTCGAAATTGAACTTGTACAAGAACGTGTGTTAGTATTTGCAGAAAAATGCGTTTAAAATTTTGATGCCTACGTATCAATTATTTGGAGCCGAGAAAGTTAAATTCGAGAATCACTTCCAGTACCTCAGCAACAATTCTGTTTAGAAACCGCTTGAAACTGAAGCGGATTAAAGCCCTGAATTACTTCCATCTTTGAAACCTAAAACTGACCCTGCTCCAAATCTCAAAAATGGTTCGAAACTATAATTTAACTCTGAGAGAGTACCATTCGAATTTCAAGTTACGAAGAAAAATCTAAACAAAAAGAACTTGTGGATCCTAAAACCGGAGGGGTTGAATAGAGGTCATGGAATCGTTGTCGTCTCCAGCATAAGCGAGATATAACAGCACATAGACGAGTGCAGAAAAGAGCTCCCGGATATAAAAACAAGATCAAAATCAAATCCGCAGAAGGTAGCCGCAGTGGTTGCCAAACCAACAATCGAACAAATCGTTAACGTGCACACAAATTAGCAATTCTTGATTCAAAAATACATTGAGAACCCATTGCTCTTCGACGGGAGAAAATTCGATATCAGATGCTATGGGCTCATGACAGCAAAGGGAGACTGCTACGTGTACAATCGCGGATATTTGCGATTAACCACGAACAAATTCGATTTGGACTCGAAAGACCCGGCAGTGCACTTAACCAACAACGCGGTATAAAAGCTCCTTGAAACCTATTGCGGGTACGAAGAAGGTAACATGCAGTCTTTCGCTGAGTTAGACCAGCTTCTTCAGGAGAAAACGCACGAGCCAACTTATTTCACCTCCGTTCTCTGGCCGAAGATAATTCAGTCCGTAACAGATGCTATGGCCTCTGTGAGCAAGCGCATTATTGGAAAATATTCTTGTTAGAACTGCTTCGAGCTCTTTGGCTTCGATTTCATGATCACTGACCAGCTGAATCACATTTTAATCGAGTGCAACGCGAACCCGTGCATAGAACTTAGTTCTCCTGTAAGCTGGTGGCTCCTCCCAGAGCTCCTCGACGACGTCTTCGACCTCACGATAGACCGCACGTTTTCAATTTAACAAAATAAATAGAAGGGCGTTTTTGAGCCGAAAACGCTCGAGTACTGGAGGAAAACGCACCCAGAGGAGAGGAAAGTGATCGGAATGCGATTCCAAGGGCAGAAAGTGGAACGGAAAAACGAGTTCAAAATGGTCATTCAGGGGTGGAAGGTAGTGTGAGATGTTTATTTTCAAACGAAAATAGTTTAAAATATAAAAGTTGATCTAAAGATTTACACAAGTTTTTTTGTCCAGAATTTTAAAGAGACGGGTTGATAACATCTTGCTTTGGTAATTCGCTAATTTCCCGAATATATATTATACGCTAAAAATATAATAAATAATGAAATCGTTCTATTTAGTTGCGTTTTAATGTTTTCTGACTTGGTGTGTCTTATGTTTTTATATATAATTTACATAGCAGCTTTTAACTTAATCCACTAAATAATATAAAGAATTATTAATGTATAACCATAAATTACATCTATCTTTACTTCAAAACCAATTTTTACATTACTAATTTGTATTGAGTACTGACATTAATTAAACATCATATTCATTGAACTTATCGTATATCATGCAAATACTTATTATTTGGAATAAGCTCATACCATTATATGCAACCTAAATTGTTCCAAAACAAACCTCTACTACAGATCGACTATGAACTAAAATAGTATGAGCGCATCAAAAAGCACCATATCACAGCAAATTCGAACCTGAAAATACAGTTGTCCGACATTCTAGAAGGATCTGGGTCAGTATACTCCAGCTCTAGTCAACAATAACAACAGTTCTAGCGACTTAAGCCTGATTTATTATGTTATATTTGTTAGGAAATAGCACAAATACATATTTTTGTTATTCAAGATTTAAATCTTTTAACTTGATTTCATTAAAATAATAACTAAATGTCAAAATACAAATGCTTGTTCTAGATTTGTATTTGTTTTTGTTTAACTAAATCAAATTCTAGAATTATTGAAAATACTTTGCATATAATTGTAATCACATCGGACTAGAATAATAACAGGTAATAATGTCCACTCCATATTAGCATGCCACAAAAACTGTTTAAAAACAAAGCTCTGTTGCAATTCGACTACGAGCTGAAGCAGTACGCTCGCAATAAAAAGAGCCATTAAAAATCTGGAAACTTGAAAATACAGTTGTCCGACATTCTAGAAGGATCTGGGTCAGTATACTCCAGCTCCATCCAGTCAAATAGTTCTAGCGACTTAAGCCTGAGCACTGACGACTCCACATCGACGGATGTATTCTGGGACCAGAGCGAAGTGAAAGACGTGAAGATGCTTTATGTATCAAACTCGGATGGAAAACGAAGCGTTCAATAAGTCACGATATCTGCTGGAATGACCACCGCTGAACGCAGCCAGGACGATCTGGATATCTATGATTTGTTATTTTGATATTATATTATTATTGTATATATTATTATATTATTAAAGAATTGATAACACCGTGCGAGATATATGGTTAGAGAGGACTGTGTATAAATCTAATATTTAGACAAGCTAGAAAGTTTAATTAAGATTATCTGTGAATCATCAGGTTAATATTATTAATAATTGTTATTGGATTTTGATGCTAATCATAACTGGTGTAGTGCATGCATGTATGTACATTTACATACTAGTTTTTCTTTTAAATTAAATTTAAATAGAATAAGCTGCAAAAGCTACCGTATTCGATTCACTTGAAAATGGTGTAGCTGTGAGCTGTTCTTTCGTTTTGCCTTTTAAATAAATTATACATAATTTTAGTAAAACTAGTAGTTGAACGTTGTAAATTCATAAGTAACAGATTTCATATAAGTTTTTATTATGTCAAATCAAATTCTAGAATTACCACAAATATTTGGGCATTTAGTAAAACTAACGTCGATCAAACATCGTATACGCAAGACATCTGCATGGCGCCCACTCCACGTTGGCATGCCACGTAAATCATTTAAGAGTAGGGCTCTGCTGCAGATCGACTACGAGCCGAAGTAATTCAAAAGCAGCAAAAAACTCCGTGCCGCCTCCAAAAAATTGAAAATACAGTTGTCTGACATTCTAGAAGGACCGGCATCAGTGCCGTCAGGCTCGTTCAAATAGGCATGTCACGACGACCTAGACCTAAAATCTGACGACTCTGCATCGACGGATGTGTTCTGGGACCAGAGCGAGGTGGATAACGTGAAGATGCTCTATGTATCAGGTTCAAATGGAAAGAGAAGCGTTCAAGAAGTCACTATCTCCACGGGAATGGCTGCTGGGGAGCGCCGCTAAGATGAGCTGGACATCTACGATTTGTTATTTTGAGTGGCATTTGTTATTCTAGCTTTTACCATTCAGATGGCGACATTAGATGAGGCGCTAGGTAAATCACTCTGCGTAGAAAATATTGATATCTGTCTAGTATTATCAAATAGAAAGCATTTGTATAAAAGTTTGAGGTCATTCTGCTAAATGGAATAAATATATGAACGTACTCTATAATTTTGAACTAGAAATACAATGTTAAAAGATCTAGAATGTATAGCAAATTTATGAAGTTCGGTAAATGCAAAAGCTACCGTATTCGATTCACTTGAAAATGGTGTAGCTGTGAGCTGTTCTTTCGTTTTGCCTTTTAAATAAATTATACATAATTTTAGTAAAACTAGTAGTTGAACGTTGTAAATTCATAAGTAACAGATTTCATATAAGTTTTTATTATGTCAAATCAAATTCTAGAATTACCACAAATATTTGGGCATTTAGTAAAACTAACGTCGATCAAACATCGTATACGCAAGACATCTGCATGGCGCCCACTCCACGTTGGCATGCCACGTAAATCATTTAAGAGTAGGGCTCTGCTGCAGATCGACTACGAGCCGAAGTAATTCAAAAGCAGCAAAAAACTCCGTGCCGCCTCCAAAAAATTGAAAATACAGTTGTCTGACATTCTAGAAGGACCGGCATCAGTGCCGTCAGGCTCGTTCAAATAGGCATGTCACGACGACCTAGACCTAAAATCTGACGACTCTGCATCGACGGATGTGTTCTGGGACCAGAGCGAGGTGGATAACGTGAAGATGCTCTATGTATCAGGTTCAAATGGAAAGAGAAGCGTTCAAGAAGTCACTATCTCCACGGGAATGGCTGCTGGGGAGCGCCGCTAAGATGAGCTGGACATCTACGATTTGTTATTTTGAGTGGCATTTGTTATTCTAGCTTTTACCATTCAGATGGCGACATTAGATGAGGCGCTAGGTAAATCACTCTGCGTAGAAAATATTGATATCTGTCTAGTATTATCAAATAGAAAGCATTTGTATAAAAGTTTGAGGTCATTCTGCTAAATGGAATAAATATGAACGTACTCTATAATTTTGAACTAGAAATACAATGTTAAAAGATCTAGAATGTATAGCAATTTATGAAGTTCGGTAAATGCAAAAGCTACCGTATTCGATTCACTTGAAAATGGTGTAGCTGTGAGCTGTTCTTTCGTTTTGCCTTTTAAATAAATTATACATAATTTTAGTAAAACTAGTAGTTGAACGTTGTAAATTCATAAGTAACAGATTTCATATAAGTTTTTATTATGTCAAATCAAATTCTAGAATTACCACAAATATTTGGGCATTTAGTAAAACTAACGTCGATCAAACATCGTATACGCAAGACATCTGCATGGCGCCCACTCCACGTTGGCATGCCACGTAAATCATTTAAGAGTAGGGCTCTGCTGCAGATCGACTACGAGCCGAAGTAATTCAAAAGCAGCAAAAAACTCCGTGCCGCCTCCAAAAAATTGAAAATACAGTTGTCTGACATTCTAGAAGGACCGGCATCAGTGCCGTCAGGCTCGTTCAAATAGGCATGTCACGACGACCTAGACCTAAAATCTGACGACTCTGCATCGACGGATGTGTTCTGGGACCAGAGCGAGGTGGATAACGTGAAGATGCTCTATGTATCAGGTTCAAATGGAAAGAGAAGCGTTCAAGAAGTCACTATCTCCACGGGAATGGCTGCTGGGGAGCGCCGCTAAGATGAGCTGGACATCTACGATTTGTTATTTTGAGTGGCATTTGTTATTCTAGCTTTTACCATTCAGATGGCGACATTAGATGAGGCGCTAGGTAAATCACTCTGCGTAGAAAATATTGATATCTGTCTAGTATTATCAAATAGAAAGCATTTGTATAAAAGTTTGAGGTCATTCTGCTAAATGGAATAAATATATGAACGTACTCTATAATTTTGAACTAGAAATACAATGTTAAAAGATCTAGAATGTATAGCAAATTTATGAAGTTCGGTAAATGCAAAAGCTACCGTATTCGATTCACTTGAAAATGGTGTAGCTGTGAGCTGTTCTTTCGTTTTGCCTTTTAAATAAATTATACATAATTTTAGTAAAACTAGTAGTTGAACGTTGTAAATTCATAAGTAACAGATTTCATATAAGTTTTTATTATGTCAAATCAAATTCTAGAATTACCACAAATATTTGGGCATTTAGTAAAACTAACGTCGATCAAACATCGTATACGCAAGACATCTGCATGGCGCCCACTCCACGTTGGCATGCCACGTAAATCATTTAAGAGTAGGGCTCTGCTGCAGATCGACTACGAGCCGAAGTAATTCAAAAGCAGCAAAAAACTCCGTGCCGCCTCCAAAAAATTGAAAATACAGTTGTCTGACATTCTAGAAGGACCGGCATCAGTGCCGTCAGGCTCGTTCAAATAGGCATGTCACGACGACCTAGACCTAAAATCTGACGACTCTGCATCGACGGATGTGTTCTGGGACCAGAGCGAGGTGGATAACGTGAAGATGCTCTATGTATCAGGTTCAAATGGAAAGAGAAGCGTTCAAGAAGTCACTATCTCCACGGGAATGGCTGCTGGGGAGCGCCGCTAAGATGAGCTGGACATCTACGATTTGTTATTTTGAGTGGCATTTGTTATTCTAGCTTTTACCATTCAGATGGCGACATTAGTACATAAGTTTTTATTATGTCAAATCAAATTCTTGAATTACTACAAATATTTCGGCAAATATTTAGGCGACATCGTATACGCAAGACATTATGCCATTCTAAGATCGTTTTCTTGAGATATAATTCACTTATACGAGTCTTTTATATGCTAATTAAATATAAATGTTTAGATCAATTTATAATGTTCTCATCTGAACAGTTATATCGCCAGTTGTATCGCCAAAACGGAGTTGTATAACACAGAATTCAAATTTAATTTCAATAAAAAACATGACCAGCCAAATTCGATTTGAAATGTAAATCACAAATGGCCAAGAACTCTCTTACTTCTCCGTCAAGCAAGCGCAAGTGAAATTACTAAATGTGTTCCTAATTCGATATAAAGCGGTACTCAAAGACAATTACAAACAGTAGAAATCGAGTCTCGGTCTATACAGCTTAAATTAGTGCAACATATAAATTGTAAAATAACATCAGTCGGTTCTGTACAGCTGCGTGGCCCGCTGGAAGGCGTAGTTGTCGAATATCGAGAGCTGCTCCACGTGCGCGGCCTTGGGCTCTTGATCTTCTGATTTCTTGAACGAGTCGGAGGAGGCGTTCTTGGCCTGGAACTTGGCGTACTGGTACACGGTTTGGTACAGCTTGCGTTCGTTGCACCGGTTGTGTGGGTAGAGCTTCTGGAAGCCGGCGATGGTGGCCTGGATCTGGGCCTTCTGGCTCTCTGTCTGCGCCGCTGCTTTCTCGAAGACCCGCTTCAGGCCTTCTTTGTAGAGGTTCACGTCCTCGTAGAACTGCAGCTGCCATGTGTTGAAGAAGTAGTCGTGGGCCTCGAGCTGGGTGGCCTGGATCTTTTCGGCCATTGTCTTCCAGAGCCCTTTGCGCTCAGAGTGCTCCAGCTGCAGGATCTGCTGGTAGAGCTGGAGCTTCGAGGCGATCTTGCTCCCGGTTATCAGCTGGATCAGCTCCAGGAGAGCGAGTTCGAAGGAGTCAGTTTGAAGTCTCGTGAGCATTCTGGAGTGGATAATTATTACATTATATGAATTATAAAATCATAAATTTCTTGAATATGAATGTATGTTAAAATATGAATTATGATTTTCTAAATCTTTATTATTAAAACTAAATATAATATTCTTTAATTGTACATAATAGTACGAATAGCATTATTATAATCTGATCAAGTTTCAAAATTAATATACAGATTATAGATCTAGTAAATATATAAATTCTTATAATTCTTCCTATTTTTACTTTATGAAGCTAAAATAGCAAGTTTTTAATATTGTAACAAAAATCATCGGTTGATTTATTTTGAATTCATAATTGTGTGTGATAAAAAACATGAATTTGTGTAAACTATTTACTATTGTTTCTTAATATTATGATTTAATTAGCCTACATTTAAAATTTTAATGATAGCTGGTATATTATTCATATTTATAAAATGTGTAATTCAATTCGATTTCATTCTTTGAATTTTCTGAGTGGTCTGGGCGGTTTGAGTTGTTTTCCTTGCATTTCTGCTTTGTTTTGCCTGAGTAGTGGTCTCGCGCTGGGTGCTCTTTTGATTCCTTTTGCTTTCGTTTCTTCTTCTTTCTTTTTGTTGTAGATTTCCTGTTGAATTTCAAATTAGTCAATTTATTTCGCCTCAACGTTAACCATTCCAAATTCGCTGGTGAAAACGTCGTTGAGTCCCCTTTTAACCTCAATTTCTTCCTGGGTACTTCCGCTCCCCAAATTCAGGTATTCTTGGAATAAGATTTGATTTAGGGGGTTGAATGTTTGGTCGTTTATGAATTCGGGGAGATTAACGGGCAGTTTTGGGTTCACGACCGCGAATTTGTACGTTTTCTGCAAAAATTGCAGCTCCAGGAGTTGAACCGGGGACTGCGCGGTCACGTTGATCTCCTCCTATTAAACTTGGCTCATGAACAGCTCTTATACATTTTTGGAGGCAAAACGGAGGATTTGCTCAACGAATTCGGGTCTGTTCTGCTTTACAGCGAACACAAGAAGATTCTGTATATAGGACGCATCCAGCTCAGTTGACTAAAACATCAAATAATTCTCTATTATTTGGAATTACACTGAGTCTGACAAATTCAAAATAAGCGAGAGGGACACTATGAGCGAGATGTAATAGTAACAGAATACGCGCTAGTCGAAATAATCCGAGTAAAACAATGATTTGGTGTTCAATTCGGCGTCTTGACAAGGCTGCAAATCTGATGTAGAGAGGACGCGGAAGAAGAACTGATTGAACATGATTGAGGACGATTTTGGCTTCTAATACAGTTATTAAATTTGATCTAGTTGCTGGATTAAAAATTAAAGCACATCAGATAGCTCTTAATTGAACTCGTCATCTAACGTGCGCTTTTAAATGTCACAAGCTGCTGTAAGTAGTTTCTTATCCAAATATGAAATGTCACCAAGAACGGATTGTAACATCTAAATCATCTACGGAGATGAAATCTAAAACTAGAACTGCTGTAAGACTATGCTCGCTTTTAATAACTTGGCGTAATTCGTATTCAACCCCTCCAATATCTCCAAGCATGAGTTCAAGTTGTTCTAACGCAAATAGACCTGAGCCAAATCGAAAATCAATGATTGCTTATTGACTGAGTCCTCTGGGAACACATTATAAATTTACTGCATTATTCCCTGAGCACCTTCGAAGTTTTGCTAATCAGCGTAAATTTTACCAAGCAAATGGAATAATAAAGCTTTCTGTTGTTTGTCATCTGTGGCTTCAATATTCTCGTTCAAAAATTGAACAGCTTCTTACACCTTGTTTTGCCTAATCAAACATAGAGCGTAGATTTGAGTTGCGTACTTCTCTTTCTTATAATTTTGTTCTATTTCCTCGTAGTTTTGGCGTCTGTAAAGTTAGAATAGGCGCAATACAGTTCCTTCTTTGAGTAATCCAACCAGACCGAAAGCGCTTTCCATGGATGATTACAGTGTTTTGGCCATAACTTGAAGATTTCTTGAATCGTCTGTGGGTGGAGTTACTTTCATGATGTATTTGTTGAGTGACTAAATTAGTGAAGATTTCTTGGTAGATTTTATTTCCAGCGGGTTGAATAGTTTTTATACTTCTTCTTTTTACACGAATAATTTCTTATCAATGATGAAATTCAGTGAAGGTTTAAACTCATCGATAAGCCAGTTCAGATGCTAATTCAGGTTTATTGATACCTCTGGGTCATTTTTATCAAATATTTGGAGTGCAAGTACGAACACTTGAGCTATAACATAACTGTTTGCCTCTGTGTGCTCAATGTACCTCATGTTCATATTCGAACCGAATTTTTCATCTATCAGGCCTGTTCTGGCCAGTGAAGAAAGCAGCGGCTCAGTGTCCTGAGCTTGTTCGTGAATATAGCACTGTAATTCCATTAGTACTTGAAGTGGCATGCAAAGTTGAGATCTTTCTGGTGAGAGTTTGAGTAAAATTGAGTTCCTTGAGATCAACTTTTCAAAGTAGTCCTTTTGATTGCAGAATTGCAAATCTGGATCAGCGGTTAAAATCATTAAAGATATGATGTCAAAATCGAGCATTTGTGGTAGCCAGGTTAAGATCACCATTTCGGATGGGTACTTGTATATTTACGAGTTTGTCTTCTTAGCTAATTTGAAATACTCAAGAGCTTTTTTGAGATCCTTCTTCAGCACGTAAAATACACCCAAATAGTAATAAGAAACTGCTTATACACCTGGATGCTGTTATTACTAACTCAATTCCAAAGCGGTTTGAATGGCTTAATCTACTATATTCTATCGCGATTACAGCATGTAAAGCATTAACGGAGATTGCGTGATAAGAAGAACTTCTTTCTGAGTTGGAAGCGCATATCGTACGAAATTATCTAGATAAATAGCAATAGACTCTTCATACGATTCTTCATCTGGAGCAAGCTACCATAACTCAACAAATTACTGATTAGCCATTTCATTCTTATTCAACAGTGAATTAATTCTAGCTTGATACAACTTGCATATGTAGTTTATTAAGCGCTAGTCATAGTTAAAGAAATTTTATTAAAATTTCTTTTAAAGAATTGATTCACAATAACTATTAAGTTAGCTTAAGGAATACGTTGCAGTATCCATCATAGGGCTATAATACTAATTATTGAATGAAAATGCTGCATTGAACTTAAGTCTTAGATATGATAAACTAAAAGCAACGTCTTTTTCTTGAAGTTATTCCAAAACTTTACTGGCTGTTTCATAATCGTTAATTCCTTCAAACGATATCGAGCAGATCATTGTTGCTGTATTTACATAAAATTATAAATTCTATAGCTTTTTGTTGAATAATTTAGAAACATTTAATGAAACATTATACTATTATTTCATCAAATCTTAAAGGTGATAATCTTAAATTTGTGTGGTGACATCATTTTTTAAGGCAATTGCGAATTTATTTGCAAGTTCATACTTCTTTGAAGAAATTAAACTAACACAAATTAATAAAACAGCGTGAACAAACTACATAGGACTAATAGTATTGTTTAAATTGCTCAGCTATGCCTAAGGATCAACAAGATAACTATTTTCTGTGCAATATTAAATGATAGCGTCATACTGTTAGACACAGTTGTATCTATCAGTATATATGTAGTCTAATAGCATAATATATAATTCTTCTGGTTATTAGAACAGTTCTGGTAATTAATTTAGCTCTGATAGAGTAAAAGTGTGCATATATGAGTCCATTTTTTGAAAAGTGGGAGTGTATAAAATACTAATATTAATCTATTTTTTATTTTCTACATAATTAATCAAGTCCCACATCATTTATATGAATAATTATCCGTAATTTACTCCTTCTCCAGCCTCTTATAGAAAAGAACAAAGCTATGAACATATGAAAAAACAAAGTCCAAAATATTCAATCAAATTTAAGCATGAATCTTAACATAAATAAGATAATAATCCAGGGCCAGGAGCATACTATTTCTCTCCAAAATCTGAGACAGTCGGACATAGGATGCCTTAGTAAATCAGATTTAAGCAATACACAACTCCTAACGTAGTACCTGGACCACAAGAATATTAAATTTAATCCGTCGATCGCAAAGTTGGTATTGCATTTAGAAGATCAGATCGAACTTCAAATAACAAGTTTTAGCTACGAGAAGATCCAGGACCAGCTGACTACAAAATTGATTATAAATACTTATATAATGAAAAGCCTAGAGGTTACATGATGAACAATGCTGAACAGAGGTTTAAAAATGCCGATCAAACAGGAAGTCCTGGTGTTGGTACATATAATTTATCCAGTAAAGCTATTGATAGACCTTGGAAAATTAAATGAATCAAATAATAGAGTGATAATTAACGAATTCTATTTTTACATTTTACCACATCCCAAATGAGTAATGCGCTAAAAACTACAGGACAAGTGTCAATTTCTTTTTCGCCTTAGCAGCAATTTGTGTATGAATTCGCAGCGACTGATTTAGCATATTCTTTATATTCACAAATTTTATTGATGCGTCCTTATTGGAAGCAGGCTCAGTCAATGACTTGCTTCAATTTGATGTTAACGGAGACGCCTAAGCCGGCCGAGACATATAAACAGTTATCCACTGAATATAATATATTTAATCACTTACCAGGTGGTAATTTGCTAACTGACTTTAACAAAATGTACAAAACGGTGGTACATCGCTTATAGCACGACGCGTTCTCCTTTTTACGTGTAAGATACGACCTGAAGCACGATAGGATTAAGCTGCTCAATCACATGCTCTATATCGCGCACATTCACCAGTTAAAGCCAGCTGAGGACTTCAGCTACACTTCCGATTTCACAATAGCAACTCCAATGTTGCGTTCCCATTCTCAAGCTGCTCATAAGAAGCGCACCACGAACAACTTCATCATTCAGGAGAAAACGCCCGTTTTCCAACCGGCTTTGGATCAGGAGCGCGAGAACGATTAGATATGGGGTCACAGCACTCATTTACCAGAAATACTCTCATTAACATTGCCTAAGGAGAAGAAGCTCTCAGTGCAAGTGCAGAAGAAGTCCACGTACGTGATTTACAAGAATCCGCAGTAAAAGTTCATCAGATAGCCACTGCCTGAAACTACCAAGCCAATTTCGTACGTTCCGGCCAAGGAGAAGATTCCAATCGAGTTCGCGCACGTTGATCCGCAAACGTCCCTTGCTAACATCTGGGAGCTAACTAACGGTTAGTAAATCACCATGCCGCAGTAAGTGCCCGATATCTCGTGCTAGAACTGCACAAAAGTATGCGAGCACGTGCTCAAAATACACAACCGAAAAATAACCCTCCACAGATTTGTATTAATCCGCTCAAACGGTGACTGTTACATTTACGAGAAACCTCTAATCAAAATGGATCCGATAAAGCGCGATTGGATAACCCCAGAGCGGGAAAAGGACAAATTCACGATAAAAAACGACTCGAATTATTTAACGGTCAAATAATTCGGTGACCAACTCTTAAGATATGGAGTGAACCCCTCGACGGTACAAAACAACATTCTACCGAATTCGGAAAACGCCGTTCAAAAGATAATAAAAGTGTTCAGGCAGGAGTTGAACCTGAAGGTGCCGTGCCAGAACTCGTTCGAACTATTCAGATTCGATTTCCAAATAAGGAGCAAACTTGAGGGACTGGGTGTGTACGTAGTCGGAATTTAATCAACACCATATTTAGAACTAGAAAGCAGCTACGAATTCGCGCTGTACCCCAAAATGCTGGACGATATGTACGACATCGTGCTTGACTAACTATTCGCAAACCCGGCCTGCAAAAAGGAATGGGACCCAATAGTTGCAAAAGAAGGACAAGAAGAAGAAGACGCAATCGCAAAAATACCCAAAGCACAACGAGTCATATGCGGACTCAGATTTAGAGGAGGACGCGCAGAAAACATGTTCCACAAAATACTGCACAAATGGGGATGAAAAGGCTTTTCAAAATGAAAAATTATAAAGATAAGTTGAAGTGAATATTTGAATTTAATGCATTTCAATGTGTTTAAATATAAAATTGAAAAGAACCACTTCAATGCAATTGAACTTCGTTGATTGTTTTAATATGGCTAAAACAAATTATCAGCCAAATAGAACACAAAACTATTTGAATGTTATAGATGCGCTATACAGTGGAACATTTGTCGAGTTTTCTGTCGTGCATCCCTAGACAACATAGGATGTGTACGAACACATAAATTTATAGAATTTAAGTGAAAATTAGAGACAAAATTTAATATCTGCCAACGAAGCATCCAAAAAATTGTGAAATACTTTATAATTAATTACTGACATCACCAATATAATAGCCTGTGAATAATTCCGTCCTTTTAAGCTCTTCTAAGCGTTAATTTTCTCATCTCATCGCTAAATACCATATATGCACACATAGGAATGTTGTACATCCAGTACTCAAATTAAAGAGCATTTGTCTACAATATGGGTTGTAAAAATGGTACATACACAATAATACAAGCTACTATTATCATCACCGCAAATGTTATGACTAAACGCCAGTTTGTAAACAATCCTTATTAAAACACTGAGTTAATTCTAGTTCTACATATAATAGCGTGTGAAATCTGAGTCAAAACAATTGATACAAACGAAGCCGAATATCCCACTGTCATTATATAAGCAGCCAATAAAGCTGGTGTTGTTACTTTCTTATTTGGATAAGATATAATATTTGTTAATTGTGCTTCAAGGGAGGTAATAAAAGGTGTATGTTTTAAATTGACAAAAATATTTAGTGGGAGAGCTAAATTAGTATATTTTGTGTATTCCTTTGAAATTACTATCATAAAAGTTGTTATAAGGCATAGAGCTTAAAATATTCCTATTTTCCCATACGATGCCCAACATAATTATTTTGAAAACATTTTATCTTTTCTATGACGTGGGTGCTTTATCATCAAATCTTATTCCGGCTTTTCATAACTAAGTGCAAATGCTGGCCAAATAGATGTCGCCAAATCAATTAGCACAATTACAATTGAGTTAAGAGCGTTCGGAAATCCCATAATAATAAATAGTAGAAATGGAACCAATTCGGGAATTGTTGTTGTGATAGCATAACTCATTGACTTCTTTAAATTTTCATAAATTAACCGACCTTATTTTACTCCTTCGACAATACTTGCAAATGAATTATCTAAAAGAATTATATTTGCAGCATCTCGAGCTATTTCTGAACCAGATGCCATAGCAACGCCGACATCAGCTTGTTTTAACGCCGATGAATCATTTAATCCATCTCCAGAGACAGCAACAATATTTGCTAAGCTTTGGTAGGCTTTTACAATTCCAAGCTTTTAATCAGGAGTAAATCTTGCAAATACAATTTATTTATATGTATTTAGAAAATTTAGTAACTAATAGTCTGATATATTTCTTAAATATGCACCTGTCATGGCAGCACCAAGTGCTGGGTTATCAGGAATAAATTGATTTTTTACAGTTCTTAATCTATTTTGTAATCTTGTTTGTGGAGAATCAAATTTGAAACACTTTTTAGCTTAATTTTAAACAGGTGAATTAACTGGAACTACTATTTCATTATTATCTTCTATTGGGTTGATAAATAAATCAACATCTTGACTAAGAATTCCAACTTATTTTGCAATTGCAATACCTGTCAAATAGTGATCGCCAGTTACCATAGTAATTTGTATATGAGCTTATTTACAAAGTTAAACGGCTTCGGCAACACCAAGTTTTGGTGGATCAGCTAGAGTGATAAAGCCAGCGAATATCAGGTCGTACTTTTAATCTATAACATCTTGGATAGCAAATTCCTCCACAGTTATTTTATTGTAAGCGAGTCCGATTATTCTATTTCCTTTATTTGCTTCTTCTTGGTAGGCAGTTAGGAATTTATCGCCGAATTCCTCGTCAATCGCAAATACTTCGTCGTTAATTTGGTATTGTTTGCAATATGTGAGTACGCATTCTGCAGCTCCTTTTACAGACAGATATTGCTCCGAATCTCTTGTGTGGTACATGGCTTAGAATTTGTACTCGCTGCTGAATGGTATTTCTTTTTCAAGTTTGTATGTGTTTTTATCCACACCGTCTATTGAGCTTACGAAGCGCAAAAAAGCTGTTTCTGACGCATCCCCGAATATTTTCCCTTCTCTTTGCTCTTAATTTTCAAACTAAGCACTTGAATTGAGGGTAATTATTTTCAGAATCTCATTTGGAGCTTAAACATCAAGTTCTAAGTAAATAATCTTTGAACAGTCGAAAATAGACTGCACTGTCATCACATTCTGAGTGATTGTGCCCGTTTTATCAGTGCAGATTACTGAGACAGAACCCAGGGTCTCAACATCATTGAGCGATTTTACTAAAACATTCAGAATTTTTAGCTTTTTAGCTGCCAATTGCAAAGCTACCGTTATGGCCAAACTAAGACCTTCGGGAACATTAGCTACGATGATTCCAACGGAGAATATGAAGGACTGAATCGCAGTGATCCCAAAACCCATTGAGAACCCGAAAAAGATAACGCCTATTAACACAGAAGCAACTGTAATAAATACAACTAGTCTGTGAATCTCAGTCTGCAAAGGAGTGGGAACGGGCTTGTGCTCGTCCAAACGCTACTTGTACAAACCAATCTGCGTCGAATTTCCTATCGCAACCACCACACCTATGCCCAGACCACCGCAAATCGGACAACTCGCAAAACACATCGCATTGTTGTTCAAAATAATCGGATTTTCATCAACTAAGTCACGATCAACCGGCTCAGCCTCGCCAGTGAACGCAGACAAATCAATTTTTAACTAATTTGAATGAAGCACGCGAATATCAGCCGGACACTTATCACCTGACTTTAGAACCACAATATCACCCAAAGTTAACGTTTACACATCAACCTCAACTTCCAAACCATTTTAAAGAATCAAACACCTAGATGGAATCAACTCATGAAATGATTTGATCGTCTTTTCTGACTTAGAGTGCTAAATTGCTTGAAGTGAACCAGACAAAATGTTTAAGCTTAACAATGCAACTGCTAAATATATATTATAGGCCTATCCACTTATTTTGTTTACAACACCAATGATATAAATCACTACACAGATAATAATTGCAACCCACAAAATACCAGAGAATAATTCTAGCTAACTTATCATAAAATAATAAAAATTACCATGAGACTTTTTGTTTGACAACAAATTCTATCCTGACTAAAGCTAATTAAGATCCCTCTATTCTTCGGTAAGTCCATTCATGCTAGAATTTACAGATATCATCAAAGACTCTATTTCCTACAAATGAGGATCAATTAAGGCTTGCATTACAATTGTAAAGTGAAGTGGAAATTAACATTAGTTTACTTATTTTTATTAATGTATTTGAATTAGATAAAAACGATAGAGTTTTGTTATTCGAGTGTAATATATCACATCTCAGCCTCTATTTCATCAAATTTTTCCCATTCTTAGAATTCCTAACCAGCTTTTGTGTCTTCGACATCTAGATATACATCATACTTTACTAAGCATATCATACCGCCAAAATTCTTTAATTTTTAACCTAAATCTGTATTGTCAGCGATAATTTGTACTTTTATATCTTTGGTTTGTTTAACCTATTGCATAATTTGTTCAATTTGGTCTCTATTATTTCCAGAAACCTCAGATTTTAGCATGAGTAGATCGCTGATAGCTGCTAAGTTTTAATTTGCACATTTTAAACAATCAGTTGCACAAAACCATTTGGCGTTTAGTTCCAATCTTTTCTTGAATTCTTGGAAAAGTTCGTCGTTGCCTTGTTCCTAAATGGAAGCAAAAGCTTTTGAAAAAGTTAATTCTTTTGTGGTATGATATTATATTTCACATGTTATTGATTTTAAGTCTAAAGATTTGAAATGCTCTAATATATCTGATTAACCCATAACAACTAGTGTCTTTATTTTTACTGTTAGCTTTTATTATAAGAATACTATTACTTACAGAAGGAAAGAACCCTGAGCTGATTGAATTTTAGATTGATTGAAAGCATTCTTTTGCGGTATGGCACGCTCAACACGTTCCACATTCATAAATTAGTTTTCTTCCGTAAAAGCGAAACGACCAACACCATCACGTGTTAACAATATCGCAGCTTATTAAGCATTACGAGCTGCATCCGCATATGATATTACTTCGTCTATATCGGCTTTGTACCATTGTTATTTTGTTACAGTAACTTTATGATATACATAAATGTGAATGGTATGAGTTTGACCTACTGAAACGTCTTCTTTACCTTCTGTTACTTTACCAGTGATCACCAGTTCCATATCTTATTATTTATAAGCTATTTGCATAACTTTTAACTTCAAATAGAGGGTTTTTCGCACTGATTTGCTTTCAGTTGCTTATACTTTTCTTGTTGTTACAGAAGCTATAATATCATTTACTTTGATGGTTTTAGATAGTAAATATAGATCGCTCTCATTTTGAGGAGTGACAGCTAGTTCAGGAGAATCTTCGGTTGGTATGTGATGTAGTTTCATTTGATGAGGCGGAATATAATTATTTGTCGCATTTTTTAATAAAAAATCTTTATTAAAATCTTTTTCTTCAAAAGCAAAATAGAATTTAAAATAATTTAGACAAATTGCTAATTAAAGTTATTAAATGGTAATAACATATATTTAAATAGCATAACATATATCCATTTCATGATGACAAATATTAATCAGGTGTAGCTGTCAAAAATTCTTTTTTGTCTAAATTTATATAGTGGTTTGATTCCGGAGATCATTTTCTTCATCTCACGTCGTCTTATTTCTTAATCACTTATTGAGAATCAAAACTTAAATCTTAATATTATTTACTATTTCTCAAATTCATAAGCTAGTTCTACGAATCTGGTTATTAAATTATATTTCATGTCCATTTCTTCAATATCATTTCGTTTTATATCCTATTTAATCTGTTAGTCAATTTATTAAATTCTTTAACCTGTTTCCTCGAATCTGAGCAAACACTCCAGTTTTGAGTTAAATACAAAACTTTTGAATTGACTATATTCTTCAGCTGTTTTGTAGTTCGTTTGATAAGCTTCAACTTGGTCCTTAAATTCAAGTCCGAACTGACCGAGTAAAAATTCACTTTCTAAAACGTATCCAGTTTCACCAAGTGAAATATTATTTTCAGTGTAATAATAGAAGTTTAAAGCGGAAGTGACAGTAACTATTTTCTCGTCCAAGAGGTTCAGAACGTGAAATGTGTTCTCTTTAAATTAGTTTTAGTCCTCAATTACTTCTAATACAACGATTCCGTTACAGTTGAAGTTAATCTGAGAATAATCTATTTACTTAATAAACTATAGCTAAAAATTTGTGTTGTTAACAACTTTAAAAATCTATGTATTATTCTGCAAACAAAATAGTTTATCGCAGAACTAAAAATAGATAAATCCCTCGTAATTACGTTTTACGCGTCTGAGTTTGTTCTACTTGAGTTCAAAAAGTTCAGCAGAATTGTTGTGCACATATAGCTTTCTATTATATGTAAATAACCAGGTTTAATTTTAATCGCAATGTCTTTCTTATTTGAAGATTCCAAAACGTGGTATTTCGCACAAAAGTTCCAAATTTGATTCTTTCAAAACAAAAATGAGGTCCAAAACAACCGCGAAAATCTACCCATTAAAACTACAAACATTATTCAAAAATCCAACTGGGATATAACGAGATTTGAACTAAACTATTCGTTTTAATTTATCATTATACAATTAGTTGTAACATAGCTTATCAGATTAGCCTGCGTTGAAGCAATACTCAATGTGTTATAAGTTAATGACGCGAAGGTCTTTATTCAATAACAAAAGATTTCCGTCTTTGATGGCAATAAATTTGGTTTTGCGCTATTTCTGGATAATTATCTTTGTAAATAATATATCATGAATTATGCTGGTTATACTACTAATATATGGTACATAAACACAATTATAATAAAAGATAGAGTAATTGGTATTGCTAAAATATGTAGACAATTTATAGTAATTCTTTTTGTAGTTTCTGAGCATTTTATCGTATTTGAAGTCGTTTGATATTAAATACTTTGAGTATAAAAAGGTATATAATATTGTATATTTTCTTCAATGCGTTTGTAAAGAAATTGGCACACAAATAGTTCCAAAACAATTTATCAGCTCACTCAAAACATATACCATTGATGCCCTCAAAGGTTTTGAATACGATACCGAGAAGTAACTGTATTCATAAAAGTTAAGTGAGTATATCAGCTTACTCAAAGTAATGGTTAGGATGAGACACAACGTGAAAACGATCGATAACATGCTAGAAGTAAGAAATGATGGTCTCAGACATAAATCTTAATGTTTGATAATCATATTTATGTTGAATACTTTTCCTATCGAATCTGAATTTTACAATCATATCTGAAATACTCATTTAATATTTTAATAGTAATATAATATCGTAATTTTTGTAAAGAAATTAATAATAATTTCAAAATTTATTATTTGTATTATTAAAGTGTTATTACTATCAATAATAATCTATTACAATACCATCAACTTTGCAACGAGTATTTAGTACGCAATAATTGCAATACTTTAATTAAAATAATTCGATATGATAATTGTATAGGAACAATATTATTACGTAAATATGTATTCGAAATATAAATTATAACACACCGCTTCATTCATGTTAACTCTCTTATACTCCATAAATTACCAGGCGTTTTCTATTGCGGAGTTCCAGTTCTGCTATAACTACATTTATGACTCACCGTTTTAAGAAAACTTAAGTTTAAATATGTCTGCCAGTTTTACTTTTGATGCATCAGTCTCTCTTTCTAATTGCACTGAAACGCAAAATGTGATCTTCCGTCAAGTAAGCAATCCAGTGGTTCAGCTTCAACTCAACCTGAATTTGGATACCCAATAGACTTCATTTGCGCTCTTCTTCTACATCTTCACAAATGTTGAAATTCAAAATTCTGTAATCAATTTGAACCTGAAAAATGGAAATAATAAAAACGCGAGCCTTTTGGTTCACACCTCACCTGAGTTCACTATCAGCATATATTCAACTGTTTACAGCATCCAAACAGATTCTTCATCTTTCAAGAATATATATGGAATTTCAAGAGTTCTTGATTAAAAGATCACAGTTAACCAGAGTTCATTCACGTTCACTCTGAGTTCCGGAGTTACAAATTTCTACGGACTCTGCTACCAAGCCGATCAAGTTTCGATTGATAATTGCTCTTTCAACCTGAATGTGAAAGCAACTACGGTTACCGGGCTGTTGTACGTCAGCACTGGTTTTATACTTATCAACAACATTTCAATAAGCGGTCAGCTTTAAGGAGTAGATACATATGGCTTTATCTACCAAGCTAATGCCCAAGTCAGCATAAATCTGGTCAAGTTTTCAATTAAAACTTTAGGTTCTTCTAAGAACTGTGGGTTTATCCAAGTAACTACTGGTATGGCTTCAGTATCGACAACAAATATCAATTTCGTTGGTTTTTCCTTTTCCCCTAGCGAACCTGTTTCATATGGAGTTGGTTCAACATGTCCATGTATTCCTGGAGCCAACTTAGTCTCGGGCCTTTGTAACTGCTCTTTAGGATCCACTTTGATTGGAGGTGTTTGTTAATGTACGCCTGGATCTACATTGATTGGAAATATTTGTGTATGTACAACTGGGGCGACAATGGATGCAAATGGAATATGTATTTGTACTGCAGGAGCTACTTTATCAGGAGGAATATGTATTTGTACTCCTGGAGCAAGTCTAATAGGTGGAGTTTGCGTTTGCCTCTCAAATGCTGTTTTAAGTGGAGGACTTTGCGTATGCTAACCAGCTAATTCGGCACTTTAAGGAGGTGTTTGTGTTTGTGTGCCAACATATTCAACCATGTCTGGAAATACTTGTATATGTACTCCCGCCTACAGTTCGATGGTGAGTGGAGTATGTAAGTGTACACCAACGGATTCTTAGATGATAAATGGTGTTTGTACGTGTCCAACTAACGCATTAATATCTACAACTGCATGTACTTGTTAGCCTCAATATTCAATAATGCAAGCTGGAGCTTGTGTTTGTACCCCTACATATTCTTTAATGGATGGTAATACTTGTAAATGTACTCCTTCGTATACAACAATGAATGGTGGTATTTGTACTTGTCCAGCTGGAGCATCATTGGTTAGTGGGGTATGTGTCTGCACGGCAACAGCATCAAGCATGTCAGGAGGTGTTTGTGTATGTCCGCCTGGAGCTAGTTTATCTGGAAGTGCGTGTTCTTGCACAGTTGCAGGTTCATAAATGTAATTCAATAGTGTATATTAATGTGTTTGTACTCATGATTATAAAAAATATTCGTGGTATTGGAATGGTGGGAATTACTATTGTCACGATAGAAAAATATGTTGTTCAACAAATGATGCGGGACCTTCATACACATGTTCAAACGGAAATACTTATTCAAGTGGTTGTAATGATTACTCGTCAAATGTGGTTTGATAACATATTATATTTTATACTTTTGATTATTATTGTTAATATTTAGTATACTAGATAACAGGAACATATATTCGTTTTATTATTTTGTTGATATCCATCTTCTGATATATTAATGTAACCATAATATATATTTTAAATATTGCGATCATATATTCAGATGTATCTGTATATTTCTTGATTGTTTCAAATAATGACGTGGAATATATTTTCTTGTTATTCTCAATTCCATCATATTATAACAGAAATTATAGAATTTAGAAATAGGATTAAATATACACTTTTGAACACGTCATTGAACCAGTATAATGAAAATTGAATAAATAAACTATATTTAGTACATATCTGTATCATATAAGTCCTTCTCCAAGTGCGCTTAAGAATTCGTCAATACCAACTGCTTATTCAATAACGTTGTCTTTTTGACCATCTACAACTTGGACATAGTCTTCGACTTCGGCCTAGAAGAAATTAGCTTTTTACAAACCGTTCAAGGCGTCACGTTTGGCCCTTGCAGCTGCCTTGTTAAGTTTAGCTTCTGATTGTTTGTCTGAAATCATCTTGTTAACAGCTCCTCTTAGTGCTAAAGCTACTAGTTATTCGAGTTGTTGCTGCTCTTCGTCACCTAAATCGCTTCCAATTTATTATTTTTGGATTATTTCTTTGATTTACACAGCAGAACGATTGAGCATGAGCCCATTTTGTAATACTCCGTAATCGCTTAAATAATCAGCTCTGTGAGAGTGAAGCATCACAGTGAGCCAGAGAACGTCGGTATCTGGATAGGTCATATATTGGGATATATTATTATAAATGTTTTCAAAACATATTTTCAGTAAATAATTATTTTTTGTAAGGAAGTGGAAACAGTTTTTGAAGTTCTCTTTAATTTGAAAATTACCAGACAATGAGTATAAAAATTAAAATTGATACAATATCCAAAATCAAATTCTAGGTAGGATAGCTACAACACTAAGAAATACTAAGAAACTGTTCTAAAAATATTTTTTCAATAATCTTAGACTCTGGGACACTACATTACTTAATCTACATAATCTGCATATATAAACTTAAAATACTACACCAAATACGTACTACACCACTCCACACATTTAATTATGTTCATCATCGCTTCTGCTATGCAAAAAGATTTCCATAATCATGCCACCCTGGAGATGTTGAAAAACATCCCAGACATGACCTGGACTCCATCTATCCCAGATAGATTTGCTGGGATGTCTGAGGAATCTCTTCGTAGAATGCTCCTCACAAAAGGTAAGTAAGCCCACTTTGAAAAGACAACCCTCGTCGGTGCCGCCCCAGATGCTTTTAGTTGGTTAGACGCCTCTCCGGAATGCATGGTCGTTCGTGACCAAGATATGTGCGGTTCCTGCTGGGCTTTCTCCACTGTAGGTCCATTCTCTGATAACCGTTGTTTTTCCATGAAGGATACTAAAAGAGTTATTTACTCTGAACAATATATGATCTCTTGTGACTCTAACAACTTGGGCTGCAATGGTGGTTATCTCAACATGGATCTTACCATAGGTCAATACTTCCTCAAGAAAACTGGTGTCCCAACTGACAAGTGCGTTTCTTACAAGTCTGGCTCCAAGGGTGTCACTGGTACGTGCCCAATAACCTGCGACGACAAGTCGCCAATTGTCCTCGTCAAGTCCACCAACTTCGAAGATGTCTGCACCAACGAAGAATCCATCAAGGTTGGCATCACCTTAGGTTCTCTCCAAACTTCTATAACAGTCTATACTGACTTTATGTACTACAATGGCGGTATATATCAACACAAATCTGGATCCGTTGAAGGTGGTCTCTCTGTTACCTTTGTTGGTTATGGTGAAGAAAACGGTGTCAAATTCTGGGTTGTCCGTAACGCATGGGGTACCTCATGGGGTGAAAAGGGATATTTCAGAATAATCCGTGGTATCAACGATTGTGATATCGAAAATCAATGCTTCCTTACCTCCGTATGATTGATTCATCCTTTGTAATATTATAGATTATTATTAAACAAATTAAATTAACAGCAAAATATTATTCTTAACCAATAGCAACATATTAAATTATTCTTACGGCTTCTTAATTTTTATTTATACAGTACGTTGAAAGTTTCAACGTATAAAAGAATAATTTGCTTTTTTTCTTCAATGGAGGTGTAAAATTGAAGCGCGGATATTAATTTTTATGTATATATGTGTAAAATATTCCACTTTATCAATGAAATAGTGTTCCCAATTGTCCTATACTTCATTGTATTCTATTGTCTCAGACAATAGAAAACCCTTATTGTGCAATACAAGTTAAATAATCTAAAATACAGTTTTAAACAGTTCCACATTATGTATTTTGTAACATAATTATGGACCTTTGTCTCTGATTAACCTCTTCTGCTCACCTCAGTAGTTATGATTCACTTTTTATCATTAGTATAATTTCAATATGACTCAACAGTTTATAGTTCAGACAGAATTTATCTTTTGTACTATTTTTAGTGCTCAATTGTAATAATATGACACTGATTAATAGAATAATTTTCCTATCTATACTAAATCTGCTGTTGTAATTATTTTCTCGTCCAAGAGGTTCAGAACGTGAAGTGTGTTCTCTTTAAATTAGTTTTAGTCCTAGATAACTTCTAATACAACGATTCCGTTACAGTTGAAGTTAATCTGAGAATAATCTATTTACTTAATAAACTATAGCTAAAAATTTGTGTTGTTAACAACTTTAAAAATCTATGTATTATTCCGCAAACAAAATAGTTTATCGCAGAACTAAAAATAGATAAATCCCTCGTAATTACGTTTTACGCGTCTGAGTTTGTTCTACTTGAGTTCAAAAAGTTCAGCAGAATTGTTGTGCACATATAGCTTTCTATTATATGTAAATAACCAGGTTTAATTTTAATCGCAATGTCTTTCTTATTTGAAGATTCCAAAACGTGGTATTTCGCACAAAAGTTCCAAATTTGATTCTTTCAAAACAAAAATGAGGTCCAAAACAACCGCGAAAATCTACCCATTAAAACTACAAACATTATTCAAAAATCCAACTGGGATATAACGAGATTTGAACTAAACTATTCGTTTTAATTTATCATTATACAATTAGTTGTAACATAGCTTATCAGATTAGCCTGCGTTGAAGCAATACTCAATGTGTTATAAGTTAATGACGCGAAGGTCTTTATTCAATAACAAAAGATTTCCGTCTTTGATGGCAATAAATTTGGTTTTGCGCTATTTCTGGATAATTATCTTTGTAAATAATATATCATGAATTATGCTGGTTATACTACTAATATATGGTACATAAACACAATTATAATAAAAGATAGAGTAATTGGTATTGCTAAAATATGTAGACAATTTATAGTAATTCTTTTTGTAGTTTCTGAGCATTTTATCGTATTTGAAGTCGTTTGATATTAAATACTTTGAGTATAAAAAGGTATATAATATTGTATATTTTCTTCAATGCGTTTGTAAAGAAATTGGCACACAAATAGTTCCAAAACAATTTATCAGCTCACTCAAAACATATACCATTGATGCCCTCAAAGGTTTTGAATACGATACCGAGAAGTAACTGTATTCATAAAAGTTAAGTGAGTATATCAGCTTACTCAAAGTAATGGTTAGGATGAGACACAACGTGAAAACGATCGATAACATGCTAGAAGTAAGAAATGATGGTCTCAGACATAAATCTTAATGTTTGATAATCATATTTATGTTGAATACTTTTCCTATCGAATCTGAATTTTACAATCATATCTGAAATACTCATTTAATATTTTAATAGTAATATAATATCGTAATTTTTGTAAAGAAATTAATAATAATTTCAAAATTTATTATTTGTATTATTAAAGTGTTATTACTATCAATAATAATCTATTACAATACCATCAACTTTGCAACGAGTATTTAGTACGCAATAATTGCAATACTTTAATTAAAATAATTCGATATGATAATTGTATAGGAACAATATTATTACGTAAATATGTATTCGAAATATAAATTATAACACTCCGCTTCATTCATGTTAACTCTCTTATACTCCATAAATTACCAGGCGTTTTCTATTGCGGAGTTCCAGTTCTGCTATAACTACATTTATGACTCACCGTTTTAAGAAAACTTAAGTTTAAATATGTCTGCCAGTTTTACTTTTGATGCATCAGTCTCTCTTTCTAATTGCACTGAAACGCAAAATGTGATCTTCCGTCAAGTAAGCAATCCAGTGGTTCAGCTTCAACTCAACCTGAATTTGGATACCCAATAGACTTCATTTGCGCTCTTCTTCTACATCTTCACAAATGTTGAAATTCAAAATTCTGTAATCAATTTGAACCTGAAAAATGGAAATAATAAAAACGCGAGCCTTTTGGTTCACACCTCACCTGAGTTCACTATCAGCATATATTCAACTGTTTACAGCATCCAAACAGATTCTTCATCTTTCAAGAATATATATGGAATTTCAAGAGTTCTTGATTAAAAGATCACAGTTAACCAGAGTTCATTCACGTTCACTCTGAGTTCCGGAGTTACAAATTTCTACGGACTCTGCTACCAAGCCGATCAAGTTTCGATTGATAATTGCTCTTTCAACCTGAATGTGAAAGCAACTACGGTTACCGGGCTGTTGTACGTCAGCACTGGTTTTATACTTATCAACAACATTTCAATAAGCGGTCAGCTTTAAGGAGTAGATACATATGGCTTTATCTACCAAGCTAATGCCCAAGTCAGCATAAATCTGGTCAAGTTTTCAATTAAAACTTTAGGTTCTTCTAAGAACTGTGGGTTTATCCAAGTAACTACTGGTATGGCTTCAGTATCGACAACAAATATCAATTTCGTTGGTTTTTCCTTTTCCCCTAGCGAACCTGTTTCATATGGAGTTGGTTCAACATGTCCATGTATTCCTGGAGCCAACTTAGTCTCGGGCCTTTGTAACTGCTCTTTAGGATCCACTTTGATTGGAGGTGTTTGTTAATGTACGCCTGGATCTACATTGATTGGAAATATTTGTGTATGTACAACTGGGGCGACAATGGATGCAAATGGAATATGTATTTGTACTGCAGGAGCTACTTTATCAGGAGGAATATGTATTTGTACTCCTGGAGCAAGTCTAATAGGTGGAGTTTGCGTTTGCCTCTCAAATGCTGTTTTAAGTGGAGGACTTTGCGTATGCTAACCAGCTAATTCGGCACTTTAAGGAGGTGTTTGTGTTTGTGTGCCAACATATTCAACCATGTCTGGAAATACTTGTATATGTACTCCCGCCTACAGTTCGATGGTGAGTGGAGTATGTAAGTGTACACCAACGGATTCTTAGATGATAAATGGTGTTTGTACGTGTCCAACTAACGCATTAATATCTACAACTGCATGTACTTGTTAGCCTCAATATTCAATAATGCAAGCTGGAGCTTGTGTTTGTACCCCTACATATTCTTTAATGGATGGTAATACTTGTAAATGTACTCCTTCGTATACAACAATGAATGGTGGTATTTGTACTTGTCCAGCTGGAGCATCATTGGTTAGTGGGGTATGTGTCTGCACGGCAACAGCATCAAGCATGTCAGGAGGTGTTTGTGTATGTCCGCCTGGAGCTAGTTTATCTGGAAGTGCGTGTTCTTGCACAGTTGCAGGTTCATAAATGTAATTCAATAGTGTATATTAATGTGTTTGTACTCATGATTATAAAAAATATTCGTGGTATTGGAATGGTGGGAATTACTATTGTCACGATAGAAAAATATGTTGTTCAACAAATGATGCGGGACCTTCATACACATGTTCAAACGGAAATACTTATTCAAGTGGTTGTAATGATTACTCGTCAAATGTGGTTTGATAACATATTATATTTTATACTTTTGATTATTATTGTTAATATTTAGTATACTAGATAACAGGAACATATATTCGTTTTATTATTTTGTTGATATCCATCTTCTGATATATTAATGTAACCATAATATATATTTTAAATATTGCGATCATATATTCAGATGTATCTGTATATTTCTTGATTGTTTCAAATAATGACGTGGAATATATTTTCTTGTTATTCTCAATTCCATCATATTATAACAGAAATTATAGAATTTAGAAATAGGATTAAATATACACTTTTGAACACGTCATTGAACCAGTATAATGAAAATTGAATAAATAAACTATATTTAGTACATATCTGTATCATATAAGTCCTTCTCCAAGTGCGCTTAAGAATTCGTCAATACCAACTGCTTATTCAATAACGTTGTCTTTTTGACCATCTACAACTTGGACATAGTCTTCGACTTCGGCCTAGAAGAAATTAGCTTTTTACAAACCGTTCAAGGCGTCACGTTTGGCCCTTGCAGCTGCCTTGTTAAGTTTAGCTTCTGATTGTTTGTCTGAAATCATCTTGTTAACAGCTCCTCTTAGTGCTAAAGCTACTAGTTATTCGAGTTGTTGCTGCTCTTCGTCACCTAAATCGCTTCCAATTTATTATTTTTGGATTATTTCTTTGATTTACACAGCAGAACGATTGAGCATGAGCCCATTTTGTAATACTCCGTAATCGCTTAAATAATCAGCTCTGTGAGAGTGAAGCATCACAGTGAGCCAGAGAACGTCAGTATCTGGATAAGTCATATATTGGGATAGTGGTCCAGATTTATGTTCGCAGACCATGTCTTCCACTCCGTAAAGCATTGCGTGTTGTTATCTGGTTTCTTGGTCGAGTCCAGCTCTGTTTTGTTGGCTTGGATCGAATTGTTGTAAAATGGCTGTTTCTGAGATTCTGGCTGCGGACGCGACCGTATTGGCCAGTACAGCTGGTAATCTGTTTTAGTTTACTATAACCGATCCAAATTGCACGTTTTGCGTCTGTGGTCTTTTATTTACGATTTTGAATGGGATATCTTCCAAGAATGCAGCTGGCAGTGGTCCTGTGAAGCATTGAATCAGTATTTGCGTTTTCTACCCTTTTTATAAAACACCTCTGTTCGGTTCTATCTTAATTTGTAGGTTTGAGTTTCCGCCGAATATGTCCATGACTTCCCATTCTATTTTGCCCGTTTCGCATTTGAGCTCTACGAGCGCGCTGCTGTACCCGAATGTGGGCACCGCGCCCAGCACGAGCCTTCCACAGCTGAGCTCTCCGAATCCGAGTCCCCTTTGGCCCATGAGTCTGTTTTCAGATTTATTTTGAACCCTTTGAAGTGAGACCGCTCCACACGCAGGTGCCTTTGGCGACCCGTTCTTGGCGAAACTTGGGAGGACTTGTGTTGGAACGCTGCTGTTCTTCATGAACCCGTAACAGAACAGGTCTATTTACTGGTACGTTTAGGTGTCCGGAACGGTGGGAATATTGACCGCGTATGGAGGTTGCTTGTTCGTTGACTCGTCTGGGAGGTCGCAGTTGCACTCGCCCGGGAAATACTTGAGCGTTTGCTTGAATGACTGGAATTCCTGCTCGGACACGCGCTGAATGCACAAATCGAAGCGCATGTGCACCATACCAACCTATTGAGGCGTGAACTGCATCACGAGCTGCGTACCGGACTCGGGCGGGATTATCCCAGTCGGATTCAAGATCTTGAGCAGATTATCCGCTTGTGAAAGCTGCTAAATGGAGGAGGAATCGGGAGCCTCGTCTTATTCAAAGACCAAACGCTAATTAACTAATTAATATCGCACATACACGTTACCCGGATTCTAAATACGCATGTACTAACGAACCGGAATTACCTCACCTAGCGCGACCGGAAGAAGCCTCTGCTCAATTGGAGCTATCAAAGCCGGCTCGAACTCAGCTAAAGTCGACCCTATCAAATGCAAGAAGAATGATCTACCACCAGCTATTTTAGCCAACACTATCAATTTGTGAATACCCTCTTCAATGTGGGCATAATTAATTGTCAATGAAGCCTTTTCATGCGGTTTAAGATATATCTCCTACGGAGACACTGAGTAAATCTTACGAGCTAAAAGGCTCATAGTTCTTTATTATGCTTAACTTGGTAACTACTGAACCCATGGACAATCGCCTAATTCTGGGCCATTTGGAAGTTCAAAGGAAATATGGCATGGAATGTCGCTTGGGTTGGCCAGAGTTAGGCACACGAAATAAGACTTATCTGGATTGAGATTATCAGGACCAAGCACCAATGGGAATTCTTCTAACAACATTTCTTCTTTAGACTTGTACTCTGCATCCAAATTTTCTGGAGGTGGTTCGACTAATTCGAATTTTGTAGCAGGATCCTTCTTTTCAACTGGTTTAATATCCAATCTTGCATTTGAATGAATTGAAACATCATCAAAATCATTTCCGCTATCGAATTCCTTTAACTCTTTGTCTTTCAATAACTTTTCTATCAGTTTATCTCTGTTATTGCATGGTGTTGAATATACTCTTTCTTCTAGTGATACCTCACCAGCTAAGAATTCATTTATTTGATCAACGTTCAAAATATCTCTAAGTTGGCTGGAAGCTATTTTTGGACTTGAAATGTCAGATATGTAGAATCTTGGATAATCAGCTGTACATTCTAAGCGGCATTCAAACATTTTATCAGAATCAACATTCTGATATTGATTAAATGCTTAAACAGTTCCTTGAAGATAAACAGATTATGATTCTAAGTCTTTTACAACTTCAGAGTATTTTCTATCAGTCGAATCTATTTCAACAATTTTCGCATATATTTTGGCACGAACTGTTCTGCAAGATAATGGGAAGACAGTTATAACAGCTTGAGAAGAAGAGTGAGGTAATATCATCGCTCCTGCTCCTGATCTTATGTATATTTGTGGACATCTTTTAGTTTGCTATTCATCCATAACAGATTCCGTATTATACAATTTATTATAAAGGTTTGGAACTAAATAGTCTCCTGTATCGGTTGCTGTTGTGTATGGATACTTTCTAAGCTGCTTATTGTCTTTTTCAAACTCCATTGGTGTCATGTCGTTCATTATTTCATGAATCTCGAGTGTGTAACATATGGAACAGTGAGATGAGTTATATATTTAGATCGGTACATCTACTGAGGTGTATGGAACAACATTTTGCAAATTGACAGTTTTCGGTTGAAGTTCAACAGTTCTTCTTGTGACGGATGTCTAAATCTTCATTGCATTAATCCTAGACAAATCATGTTTGTAGTTTAAAGCTCTGCTAACAAGATTATTTGGAGTTGGAAGGCAATAATACTTAGGTATTGTTACCTAAACGTTTAAATCAAATGTATATGGTCCTTCTTTCAAAAACTTTTCAGAAGCTTTGAGCACATAACTGAATTCTTTAGATTCACAACCAGACAATAAAAGATCGTTTGGAGACATGTACATAAGTTATTAATCTCTTTAATTAGTAGTATTCACATAAAATTGAACAGGCAACAAGGCCTTATTAATAAATGTTAATATTCTACTGCTTTCAGAACCCAAGCTTACAGGTGCCATCTATATGGTGGCAACAGGAGTTTCATGAAGTTGTTGTATTATTTGCTGTTCTTCCTCTACTTTTTCCATCACAAGATCTACACCACAACATACTGCCAACATATTTAGAGTTACAGTAGATTCAGATGAACCATTAACATTGAAAATAATTATATCTTCATACATGACAGAGTTTTAACTTTGCTATAAAAATGTGAAGCCATATTTTTCTTTGTTGGTCAAAGCGTCCATCGGGAAAGCAAGAGCCAAAGAAACAACACAAGTTTATTTTGGTTCCAATCCGAACACTTCAGGATAAACATGTACAAAATTATTAGTTAACTCTGAAAGATTTACTGTCATAAAAGTTGAACCATAATTAGTGAATGCGAATGTTGTTCTAGTTATTGAGCCTGGACCTGCAGGTGGTAACTTAATATTCATATCAACAACTGGTTTAGAAACAACAGGCATCGATGATGTTAATGCTGGTAGTTCTGATGGTCTTGAAAATCCCAGTACATTTAGTTCTTAAATATAAGAATGACCAACAATGGCATGTCTAAAGCATCTATATAGTAACAGTGGTTGATGACAGCAAAATACAGCAAATTTTGTGAAATATACCTCTTCGTTTTGATCTGGCGAAAAAGTCAGCTCAAAGAAACCATACGTTTATGGTGGTATTCTGACAACCATACCCTTAGTCAATACTGTACGATATTCGAGGCCGTGAGATTATTCTAGAGTAGATGGAGTTAGTTCAGCTCTTGAATTTACTTCATCAAACTAACTTAACCCAAGAAATTCTATAGAAATACATTGCTTATGTGATGCTCCAGTAAATGCGCAGAACATTTCCAATAATTCGGATGTGTTGTAAATTGTAACAATATGCTTCTTTTCTTAACCAGCAGCAACATAACCGAAATTGTAAGATCTCTCTGATATAACAGCAGGGTACTTATTACAGTGGCCAAGCTTTCCTTTTAATTCAAGCATCAGTGCATCAGATGGAAGAAGAGAATTTGCTTGTGGTTTGGATTCCATATCCTAATAATTATAATCTTTGATCATTTTATTAAGAGCTTACGTACTTAAGTGCTACGATTATGAATATTCTGTTTCAAATTCTAATAGAGTTTCATCATATAATGGTGAATTCTATGGTAATGGTGGATTACCACCAGAAGCTACCAGTTGGCCTAATAGTTAGTCAACCGTATATTCACGACGTAATAAATCGTATCTTTCTGAGTAATCCATAGTTAATGGAGCTGGGCGAGAGTCAAACTCAGCTTCTGGTAAAATAGTACCTGTTACATGAATAAATTAAACTGGTGCTCCTGGAGTTTTGTATTAGAGATAAAATGAAACTGGTTATGGAGGAATATATGATTTTTTGTCAGAATTTTGATCCAACAAATCTTGAGATTTACAAGTGAAATTAAGTAAATTTAATGATATGTTGATTGTTGTATTAATTTAACTTGGAGCTATTCCAGAACATGGAGTTACTTTAAGTGGGAACTTTGCAAGTTTTCTTTGAGTTGGTCTTGTTACATCATCAAGTTCAACTGCTTCAATTGATTGTGTTGTTACAATAGCAGCTGGTGTTTCTCCTTTCAAGTTCATAAGACCTTCACAGGTTATTTCATATGGACAATCCGATTTGGAGTTATTTTTGATGTAAATTGATTTTTGCGCGCTTGAACCACACAAAACGCAGCCTAAATCAACTTTTGTGTGAGATATTTGAATATCCACAGGTTAACCAGAGCAAACGACTTAGAATGTAGTGGAAACGACTGATTTAGCAAGTATTTGGAATTTCATTTTAATGTTCATATCTTGTGGGTTGTATTGAATAAACGTTTGTGCTTCTGAGTATTCAGTAGATCCATCTTGCGGTCCGAGTGTTTCACCTGCGACTTAGTAAAAAGCGGCTGCGAATGCTGGTCTGTATGTAACTTTTAGGATGACTTTTTCGTTTGGTTCTACGATTCCTGATTGTGGGGTTACAGTTACTTGGCTGTATGGTTTGTCTAGCACTGTGTTTGCGTTGATTCTGAAGCTTGCGCGTACAGGTGAGTCGTTAACGAGGTATACTTCTTTTGTTTTTTCGTCGATTACTGTTGTGTTGATGAAGCTGAGTTGGTCGTTGTATATATCGTCAATTTTGATTCTGAAGTGCGGGAATTTTGAGATTGCGTTCAGTCTGATTTGGTAGTCTATCTTTCCTACTTTCGCCATAGCCTCAAGATCCACTTTTTTGATCGTAAGCTGAACTGTGTCCTATATCTGACCGCTTTCTTCCGGTTTGAACCAGTACCTAACCATTAGTTACTCCCCTTCATTTATGAGTCCCGATTCCGGAATAACTGAAAACGGTGTTTTCTCCTCTGAAAAAACGAATTTGAACAGAAACGGAACCTCTCCGTCATTCTTCAAGGGGACGTCAATGAAATTCTGCTCACAAACGGCCGTTGGAACCGGAAAATTGGGTGTAAGGTTCGTTTTCGCTGAGAGGAGGGGAAGATCTCCTCTTAGTTGAATTTTGAAGTCCTCATTGTACTGGTTCACGTGGAAAATGAGGCAGGACTCGAGCTCAACGGGCGCAGAGGGCTGGAAAGAGACCGTGATCGAGTACTCCATCCCAATTGGAAGGTTAATCTGATTCGGGTACGGAGTGAAGAAATTGGCAAGCTCGGGGAGCTTGTAGGTCAACGTCAAAGACTGCTTGGACACATTCTTCATTATCAACTACTTCGTGTACACACGGTTGTTCGGCTGCCAGTCGGAAAACACGACCTCAGACGGACAATCTATCTAAAAATGCTTTATGCGCTTCTCACGCGGTAAAATCTAGAGATCCGGCATAAATTTTTGCGGTGGTGGAGTGTAGAATTTTTATATAAATGAGACGAAATTAAAAAGCAATGTTAAATAATGAGTTTCAAAGCTCAAATGTCAAGATATATAACTAAAAATATTGTTACATACTGAGGCAAATAATCCTTATTTACTTTTAACTCTGTATTGCTGTTTATGATATAAACGTTATATATAATATAGCGTGCCTTAGTTTAGACTTTTAACCTAAGAGAGTGTCAGAAAGGTAAGGCCCCTTATGAATGGATTTTTGTAATATAAATTGCTGTATTATCTATTATAGAGGCGTATATTTGAGATCAACCACTTCATATAAATGAAAATCGAATTTTTAGGAGGTTTAGAATTATTAACAAATGGAAATAAAAGTGTCTTTGACTTGCAATTGGATGGTGTGCATGTTAACTAATTACCATAAATTGTAGCATAAAGCTTTTTGGTAAAAGATTAAGAACTGTTTGTATAAAATGGTATGTTACAAGAAGGAATATTATACCTCGTGAATGACGCCGATATTGAAATACTTGACGACCCTATTTTAAAGTAGTCAGATAAAATTACTTTTATTAGTATGGTTCATGGAGGATGAAATTATATTATCATAATATGTTAATTATCATATGTGTAAATATGTGAACCATAATTTGAATCTTCCAAACAATGTAATAAGGAATATTGTTTGGCAAATTGCTATTTATCTACAATATTTAAATATTAAATGTGTCACGTTAAAACATGAGCGAGTAACAAGAATAGTATATATATATATCGGCTCACTCTTTTGGTACATCTCAAAAACATCCACTCAATACAGTTATGGGAGGTGGAATTGCTTTTTCTTGTTTACTATGTGAGTAATTATATATTAAAATATTTTGCCACTTCTAATGCGGATGACAAATTCCAATAAATAATCTCAAGTTGGAGATTATTCATGAACTACTCATTAACACAAGAGGGCCAAAAATATGATTTCGATCGTATTAGACCATAATCGACTATTCAAAGTCGGTATTTAATATTCCAAAAAGGAAAAATAGAAATTACCACATGCAATAAAAGGACGGCAATGACAAAAATAAACGCGGTAGAAGATGTTTAGGGAAGGTCAACTAATTCACTTAACAAACTTAGGCAGATCTGAAGCGTTTGTATTCTCTTCATTTCTGGGTCCAACGGAGGAATTCATAAAATATTGTATCAATCTGAACTAGTTATATCACTCGTTTAAGACGTCCCTGTGTAATTTCTACGTTTTAGTCAACAAAGCTCATTTATGAAAGATTTTATCTCGAAAATATATGGATGTTAAGCTGGATTGGAGAAAGGAATAAGAGGATCCAATGATTGGTGTACGGACGCGATATGTAATTTATAACTAGTAGCGCAAGCACTGGACCTGCAGAGGACCTCGGTGTTCATCTTCAACTGGGTCAATCTGAACGATTTTAGGTATTTCTTAATCACGAAAAACAATGGAGGACTTTTTCTTTCAATCTCAACCGGGAGCTCAAGATGAAGTATTGGTACTTCGCTTAATTAGAATTATAATTCAGGTAGTTACAGTCGCTTTCATTCTCAATATTCAAATAATGAATGCATTTTTGTTTCTTGAAGAATGGAATCAAGTGGGTTAGTCGGGCCCAGCATTAAATAATATATTGATGCTACTCTAAAACAACAGTTATTTTACTTATGATCTTCCACTTCCATTTCATAATGAGAAATCAATTTTCTTGATTGTTAAATTATACAACGTTAGGTAAAGTTGAAACTTATTATTGAAGTATATACAGAGTTATATACGTTAATTATTGTAGCACAGCTATCCAAGGCTCAACCAGGCCTTGATGTGATTGAAGCACTTTACAAATCAATAGTAAATAGAGTTAATGAGTGTATTGATGAGGAGGGAGAACACACTCATTATTGAGCCGGGCAGTGATATAAGTAAGATTCAAATAATAAACTTCATTCTTCTTCCTAATTCAAAAAAGCATTTCGAGGGCCCACCACTGTAATCGATTACTTCAATCACAGGAACATTTTAAAATGATATTTTCATTTTAATGCGTTCTTTACTTCTGTTACTATGTACATAAAGGACTCTATATTTTTGGTGTTAATTTTTTAGATATCATCAAATTATATCAATTCAGAAATGATAGTATTGTTTTATACTTTATCGTGTTATTGCTGTAAATATTTATATAACATTATTACATGTTAGGTTATTAACTTTTCAGAGATGATGGCTGTGGATATGGAGGTTATAAGATGTTACAGCTACTGTATACTTATTCTTATTAAAATATATTCATTAAGGTGTAGTATTTATTGCATTCTCTGAAGTATTATATTATGTTATATTTACAATATAATATTAAGTTGTCGTTAAAGGTGGCGGTCTGTTTTAATTAGAATTTATTTCTGGTGAAGTTATAGTGTTTATATATGTTTATATTTCACTATTTATTTATTTTTTCCAAATTATAAAACCATTTTTTATACTTTTTATAATCTTTTTCTAAAATTATCTTAATTTATGAGACTAAACTATCAAAAACATGTTGCTTTCACATATTTTATTGATTTGTTCATTTTTTGTGTTTTGTCCTATGCATGATATCTGATTTTCAGGTTACCGTTATTGTATAGATAAGACGTACCTAATATATGAGGTTAATGTGTTGTAGATAATGCAGGCAGTCTTATGTATTTATTTACCATCATAATAGCAAGTCTGTGTTCAAACTTATTACTACTGTGGTCGCCAAGCCAACTTTGATTTCAAAAAATACTAACTATTTCAAAACTATTTTTTGTATTAATTTTAACTATATATTAACTCAATGTTTAGTAGCGTCTCCTTTCTATTTTATTACTTCTTCTAACCTTTTGGGCATAGAGTCAATCAAATGATTGATGATATCTAACGAGATTTACTCCAACGCCCTCTTTACTTCTTCATTTAATAAGTCATATGTGGTACATTCTTCAGGGGAAATGTTTGACTTCAGTGGATTCCAGCAGTGAAAAAGTGGATTTAAGTCTGGACTCATTACTGGAAAGCGATAGAGCTCAATGTTGTTAGCAGTATAAAAGTTTTTCATATACTTACTAAAATGTGTCGGGGCGTTATCTTGTTGCAACTTCAAGTTATGCTATTAAGTGATGGAAGTGTAACTTGTCTGAGAACTTAAGAATTGACAATTGAATTCATGGTCGTACCGCACGGCATAAACCATAATGGACCCTTATATCTATAGCTAATCGTACTATAGATCATGCACGAAAACAGTCCATATTTTACACTTCGAGAAAATACTTCGGATTCCACTCGTCTTTAGGTGTTCTGAGCACTCTACTCGCTCGATTTGCATAGCATTTTGAGCGATACTCATCGGTATACTAAAAAGTTCTCCAATATTCAATTGGTTGTTTCAGGTTCATTCGAGCAAAGTTCAAACTTTCCAATTTATGCTTTTCGGTAAGTTTTGGCTTTATCTTAGCAACATAGAAGCTTAAACTGAATTTGGCCAGGAGACGAGATACCGTTGTTAGAGACATGGAAATTCCACGAAGGGCTTAGTATTTTTCAGCTATGATTCGTCGAGTTTCGAATCTATGGCTCTGGCGATATTTAACAACGCGAAAATCTCAGCTTAGTCAAATTTTCTGACACTATTATCGGCATGAGAAGCTTCTAGCTTGCCTGTAACTTCAAAGTGCTTAAAAATGGAATAAACAGTTTGGAGACTACATTGAAGGCAACAAGCAATGTATTTCTTGGTTGCAACAGTTTGTGATTCTGTTTCTCACATTCTCATCATTATGCGACGCTCTTGTATTGTGATCCGTCGGCTTCGTGTGTGCTTCGTCATTTGAAGGATGAAGTGAAAAAGAAATGAACCGCAGAATTAATTGAATATGTTATAATTAGCATAAATACAGTGATTTAATTTTCAAGCGCAATTATTACATAAACATTTGTTAAAATCAAAGTTGGCTCGGACACCACAGTATATTTTATTAAATATTATGTATACATATTTGCGCGATTATAAAGCAATATTTTGAATGTAAAGATCCACTCCTCACCAATGTAGAAGATCATAACTCAGGTGATAATTGATAAGGACGGGAACGAGCTCAAAAAACAGGTCATCGGACCCAGTGGCGAGAACACAAAATATTTGATGAAGCAATCCGGCGACGCCATATTTCCGCTCAAGTATTATAAGGAAGAACTCACCATATCCGAGATAAAGCAACTTTTTGATCAAAAACTTGCTACTGGAGAGGAGAAATACATCTGGAACTACGCATACAAGCAGGACGAAGTCCTCTTCGTTCGCTACGACGAAACAGATGGAACGGGCTGTTAACACTTCTCCTCTAACTGTTAAATCAAATGCAGTGTGTGTAGTAAGTTCTTTGGGTGCACTTATTGCCACGATATCGCAACTGGCTTTGAGAACGAGCACAAATTCGTCTTCGGCGGCCTGAAATGCGTCGGATGCAACCACGAGCAGGGGATCAATTAGAATTGTGCGCAGTGCGGGGAGCAAATGTTCGATAAATCGTGCGAGAAGTGCAATTTGTTCACCAAGTCCACTAATTATCATCACTGCGACTAATGCGATAAGTGCGTGCGCGGCCATCTTGACACTTGCAACCATTGTACAACTTGCAACACCTGCTACTCAAAAGCCGAGGATCATAATTTAGTTTGCGGCCGCGATGACGCCTGCACCGTATGCCAGGGCGAGTTCGATTAATTGCTCTATTTCAGAGCACAGCTTGCATGTAAGCACGCGATTCACGATACGTGCGTGAAGAATCTCATGGCTCAGTAAGGCCCTCAGGCCCCCTGCCCGGTGTGCCGCCAGCCGATTCAGACCATATTCGACTACGAGATTTACAAGTAGAAGTGGCTCAGCCAGTATTCCATGACAGAAGTGGACCTTGAACTTTATTAACAAATAGTTGAAGTACAGTGCTTGAATTGTAAAGCTCATAATAACCCCTCAGTTTTTGTCCAGCACAAGCATTAGAAGGGGTACATATGCCCGTTTTGCTCCTCCATAAACTGCTCCGAGCTCGAGCTGTACAAAAACGATGATTTCCAGGCCAAAATAAACGCCCAGAACGAACTCGTAATGTAAAAGTAGGGCTATTTAGTTTACCCATTAGTGCTTAGTAAGCCAGAAATGCCCGAACTAATTGACCTTTACGTTAATAAATACAAGTAATTCTGGCTTGAGGCCAAGGGAAGAATGAAAGTTGAGGACTAAGAAACAACCGAGCTGAGAGAGCTGGTTGAGGCGTACTTCTTAATAAAAGAGGTCGACGAATCAATCGGATTCGCAGCACTCAACTTAGTGCACACCAGACAATTCAAAGGAGAACTCAGAGAAATACTCACAGAAGTGGCCAAAACGTGCGCCGAAGTCAGAGAAGTCAGAAGACTCGGAATCGAGTGAAAAAGATAACAAAAATACAATAATAAATAAAAGATACATTAAAAATAGATATTTCTAACTGAAATGATAATAGTGAGGTTGACCCGATAAGGATTAAAAGAAATGATGAAATTAGAATAACGTTTTCATCAAAGAGCATGAAACAGAAGAGAGAGAAAATTATACAATAATATTAAAAAATGAAAGAAGGAATAGCCTATAATTAATATACATACTAATTAATAATAAGGAAACGTATAGTCGAATTATCATACCACTTCAAAGATGAAATAATGCAAGGAATTAACCAAAAGAACTGTTGAAATAATATTTTTAGTTTTGTTGCTTCCTTTTATTATTCCATTAATTCTTATTAATAAGTTAATATTAAGTCCAATTAAGTTATTAGACTCTCATATTACAAAAAGAAAAATCCAGAAATAGCGCAAAACTAATTTTCTTGCCCCGTCTTCTGAAATTTATAATATTGTGCAAATAGACCAAAGATAATCACTTTACTCTTTAATGTTTGCATTCAAACCTATTTAGACTTTGGAAATATTTATTGCAATTAAAGATGGAAATCTTTTGTTATTGAATAAAGACCTTCGCGTTATTAACTTATAACACATTGAGTATTGCTTCAACGCAGGCTAATCTGATAAGCTATGTTACAACTAATTGTATAATGATAAATTAAAACGAATAGTTTAGTTCAAATCTCGTTATATTCCAGTTAGATATTTGAATAATGTTTGTAGATTTAATGGGTAGATTTTTGTGGTTGTTTTGGACCTCATTTTTGTTTTGAAAGAATCAAATTTGGAACTTCTGTGCGAAATACCACGTTTTGGAATCTTCAAATAAGAAAGACATTGCGATTAAAATTAAACCTGGCTATTTACATATAATAGAAAGCTATATGTGCACAACAATTCTGCTGAACTTTTTGAACTAAAATAGAACAAACTCAGACGTGTAAAACGTAATTAAGAGGGATTTATCTATTTTTAGTTCTGCGATAAACTATTTTGTTTGTAAAATAATATATAGATTTTTAAAGTTGTTAACAACACCGATTTTTAGCTATAGTTTATGAAGTAAATAGATTATTCTTAGGTTAACTTCAACTGTAACGGAGTCGTTGTATTAGAAGTAATTGAGGACTAAAACTAATTTAAAGAGAACATATTTCACGTTCTGAACCTCTTGGACGAGAAAATAGTTACAGTCACTTCCGCTTTAAACTTCTATTATTACACTGAAAATAATATTTCATTTGGTGAAACGGGATACGTTTTAGAAAGTGAGTTTTTACTCGGTCAGTTCGGACCTGACTTTAAGGAACGAGTTGAAGCTTATCAAAGAAACTATAAAACAGCTGAAGAATATTGTCAATTCAAAAGTTTTGTATTTAACTCAAAACTGGAACGTTTACTCAGATTCGAGGAAATTGGGTAAAGAATTTAATAAATTGACTAACGGATTAAATAGGATATTAAACGAATATAAAATGACATTGAAGAAATGACAATGAAATATAATCTAATAACAACTAGATTCGTGGAACTTGCTAATGAATTTGAGTAATAGTGAAAAATAAAATATAATTCAAGCCAGTCTTACTCACTTCCATCAACTCGATCTAAATCAAAAGAAATACTGATATCTCCTACTATAGCTTAACCATTTTGCTCACAGCACATTTTCAATCCCATTTTCTCCCTTTTTCGTTTCAATTGATGGTACGAGCACCGAATCGTTATGAACTATTTTATTTTCCGCATTTAATGCAAAATTAGAGTGTTCACTTTCATTTTGCGTTTATAACGTTGATTTACGCCCTTTTTAAAATATTTTTCGAACCAATTTCTCTACCAAAGAAGTAAGTGTAAGATCCTCGTTGAATTCCTCAATAACATCCTTCCAGTTTTAACTCAATTATAATATCATGTACGCACAGAACCAGCCAAGGAAATACATGGTTTCGTTGTCTATTTTAAGCGCCCAAAACACAGTAAAAACAATGAAAATGAATTATAAAATATTTAAAACAATTTCTACGTCGAATTTCCAAATTCCATTTGAAGCCAAGCAGGTAGCACCGAGGAATTTTGCTATACAAGAGAGCAAAGGACCACAACCAGGAATATTTCCGTAGCCTGCGAAAATAAATCCACGTAGGAAATCTTCGTACATCGGCGATTCATGTTCGTAATTACAATGAATTTTAATCAGAGATTCATACATCCTTGACTAACTCTAAGAAAGAGCACATTATAGCTGAAGAACCTTGTTAGTAAACTTAAATTATTATTTTGCTATTATATTACCAATTTGGTTCGTGGACACAAGCGATGTCAGCAACATCGCACCCGCGAAGATGAAGCAGTGCCACTGTTCGGCCGGGTTTATGGTCGCGTTCTGGTCCTGGGTGAACAGCAGGCTGAAGAAGATGGCCACCGCACCGGCTTGGACGGAAACGAAGACCCGCCTAATAATCGAAGGCGCGTCGCGAGCCAGGAGAATGGAGGTCTGCTTGGCCAGCACGTTCTGGTGGTCCACGATGCCAAAGATCTGGAGCAAGAACGGACATGGAAACATGAAGTCCTGGAGCATGAGCGTGGTGGGCGTGAGAACGGTTATGATCGGATCTAGCGGGAGCATTATGAGATAGTAAACGATAGAAGCCTGCGCCAGAAGCAGAATCTTGAAGGAATCTGACAGCTCCTTCCACCTTCCGGTCACCAGGTTCCAGCTGAGACGTATGGGAGCGGCGGCGATCGTGAAGATGTTGGCCTGGATCTGGGCGAGGGCGATGAAGACCTTGATGACGGCCTTGTTGATCTGCTCATAGTACTCCAGCAGCAGGTTGTACTTGGAGATAGAATACAGTGTCCCGGCCAGGAACATCTTGATGATGACCTCCAGGTTGCTGTTCACGTTCTTGCTCTTGAAAGCCGTGACGTTCAGGGAGTTGTCGGTGAAGGCGAAGAAGACGTTGTAGGTGAAGCCCTGGAAGTAGCCGAACAGCTTCAACAGCTTCTTCAGCAGGAAATTCGGCATGTCCAGCGCGTGGTCCGGCTTGCGGATAAGCTTCTTGAACCAGTCGCTCTTCATCAGTTCTTAGTTGATCAGGCTCACCACCAAGAAGATGAAGGGGTACACGCCCTTCCCCAGCGCCTGGGCGGCCTCCAGGATCTTGTTGGCGGGGTTCATGAGCCAGCTGATGTTGGTGATTCTGTTCTGGTAATACTGGAACTTCATATACTGCAGCATTTGGAGGATGTCTGTAATCGTTAATAATATTTCCAAAGAATCTACAATTACTGAAATTACAAACTGAATTAAAATTGTTGATACATGATATATAAATTTATCATCAGATGCCTATACAGCATCTGATATCTCCAACAATTGTGTTCTAAAGTAGTGATTATATCCATAAATTATGAGAGAAACCGCAAAAATAATTAAGATAAGAAGTATTTGAATTGTATATTATTGCAGAGCGATTATGATAATAATCAGAAATACTATAATTCCCAAAGCCACAAGAATTTCAATGAGAAGTCTTTTTCTTTCCTTTGGTGCGACTTTTCCAAAGTATTTATTCAACGAGTTTCTTTTTGTAAGAAATATTGAGATTAATACGGTTAAAATCAGAATCGCTAGGAAAAATATGGCAACAATCGCAACGGTAGCGGCTAGATTCTGGAGGTATGTTGGAAGGAAGTAGGCCTTCTGGCAGGTGGTTTATAATTTATCTACCATACTTTGGGTGTACGCAATCGCCTTTTTGTTGTCTGGATTTGTAGGGCTTTTGTCAATGGAATCCAAATACTCCCAGGTGCCGGCTTTCACGTGTTGGGTGAAGTTGGCCTGTATTCCTGGTAATCGATCGCATATTGATTTCATGGCTGGGTCTTCTTCGGTCAAGAAAAATGCCGGCATGTACACAAAATCATCAACACATACCTTTGGTCCATAGTATTGAGTATATACTTTTGAACCAGATCCCGTTGCTCTACTTACACTTTGTAAACTATGTATAATTCCAGATTTAATCGGATATTCGATATTTCTTGGGCTATTCGCATAAAATTGAACGCATTTCCCCGAAATGGTAACGTTTTCAAACCTCGAATCGTTGCCGGCTAAAACGTACTCCATCTCGTTACTTATTTCTCGTCCAAAAAGCACTGATTTTACTATATCTATCACATCATTTTTACCATTTATTGTATTAGTTGGTGTTGAATATAGGCCAGTATCACCTTTAAATTAAGAATTAACATAAACAAGCGGGAATAAAAAATCTCCGTAGCTAGAACCATATTCGTACAATTATTTATTGTAAACAGGAAATATAACATCATTAATTTCAGTTTACATAATGCCTTTTGGTGAAATCATGTTCATGTACACACGTTTTTCGCATTATTTGAAATAAAATTCATAATCAAGTAATTCAGAACTCAACGAAATATCAAGGAGGTAACCATTTAAATCTGGAGTAATCTCCATACTCTTATCATCTCCAATTTCATTAGTGTCGTATAAATAGCAGCGTCTATTTATAGGATGAGTGAAAACTACATATGTCGAGGATATCGTTAGGCTTCTGAATTTACTAATGTTGTGAACTTTTGCAACTTCGTGCATTCCTACAATATTGTTGATTTAATCTGTACAGATTTTCTGAACGTCGCCGTATACAGTAACATAAATCTCTGTTTGATCTGCCGGGACATCCATAGAAATATACCTTTAAAACCCGTGACCTGGTCTCCAATCGTTGTAATAAATTTTGTACGCCATATACATAGCTGGTTATAAGTACGGATCGATTATCTTAATTATTGGGTTGTATTAATTATAATTAGTACAAGAATCTATTTATAAAATATGAATAATTTACAACATTGAAGTGAATATTTATAAATATATTATATAATTTATTTTAGCTAAATATCTAATATAGAAAATATCTAATATAAAATGCTTTCATTTAGTGTCAAATTAACACAAACAGTATTAATATTATTAATAATACAGTATTAAAATCCAAATTTATGAGATTACAACAGATGTAAATTATAATAGTACATTTCACCATAAATGTCTAAATATATCAGCTATAAATGTCTAAATAGTATGAATCTATATTTATTTTATTTTTGTCTCATATTTAATATCAATAACTTAATATCAATAACATCAGTATTCTACATTATGAAATTCAGAGAGTATATAAAAAATGACATAAATGTTTGCAATAATCTTCATATTTGATTTTTATTGTGTTATTGTGATAATTGTGTTGAAGTGTTATAAATTCAATAATGAAATCACATTGAAAATGAAAGAATGGTGGTTTACATAAAATACGCAAATAATAGATTCTAAGTTCAGGACATCGTTAAGAAGTGCATTGAAAAGAGCGTGAACATAATGCTCGATGCCTCCAATATATTCCAGAAAGAAATCGCCCTCGTCTACAACAGTTTATAGAAAGAAGGAACGACGCAGTCGCTGGCTGAGTCCGAACGGGTAAAAACTAAGATCTAAGCAGAGGAGGAGTTTCAGAAGTAAATCAGGCTAATCAGAGACCTGGACGTCTTGGAGAAGATCTGGGCGGAGTTCCAGCAAGAGAGCAAGTACGACAAAAACTGAAACTTACAGCCAAACATGAATTAGAACAGGGGAGGCGCAAATGTGATGGTATTCTTTTCAATAAACTAGGCTGCAACAAAATACGTTGATGTTGAAGTGATATGATTGTCGTATTAATAAGAAGTAGCATGGAAAATGAAGGATTATGCTGATAATATAACGTATACTCACTGGTAGCTAAGTTATTAGTATATTTAGACCCAAGTGTCCAACTATGCAACTATTGTTGATAATGTCGAGGAATACAGGTTGCCAGCTCCCCACAGCACTACTTCACACCCGTGTTGGGAACCTGTGAGTGGCCAGAAGGTGAGTTCCAAGAGGTTTCAGGACTTGGCTTACTTTCTTTCGGAGTTCGCTTTCATTAGAGGAAGGAGTGGGACTTTATTTCATGTTTATACTTTATGTGCAGAAACGTAACAAAATAGCATCGAAACAGGTCGCGAAGCTCTATGTCATAAATTCAGTTAAAATTCGTTCATTCCGTTAGGGTGTGCACCCTGGCCTTGTACCTTCCGTTGTGCATCGTCAGGTTCTTGCTGGTACTCTGGTGAGGAGGCACCTGGTACTGGTTCGGAGACGGATTTGTTTATAAATGAGTAATATTATATAATATGAGTTTCAAATTAAGATAAATTTACTTTGTATCAAGATGAAATTCCTTCTTCCATATGGAGTTTTCAATTATTAATCAATATACTATATATTGTATTTTTGGTATTAATATGACACATGTTTATTTATTTTAGTTTCTTAACACAATTTTGTTTTCCTGACATTTATTTTCGTTTTTGTCTATTTTGTCTATTTTAATTGATCTCTGATTATAAATATTATTTCGTGAGTTTATTATTACTTCCAGTTTGAAAAAATATAAGTACTTTTATTTATTAGGTATAAATTATATATATTTACTGATTATAAGGTTACAGTTAAGTGAGTCATTTTATATTTATAAAATTCAAATAAATAAAAGTACTAAAATAACACGCAATTCATCACATATCATCTTTTAGTTATTATTTTAATCCCTTTTATTTTTTAGATTCCTTGTGCACTCCAAGATACACATTAACTTACACTTTAACATACTAATACAAGACTTGGTACAACTTACGTTCGTTTACTTTATTACTTGGGAATTGCTTCTAAAAATTCTACATACTTATTTAAATAGCAACTTTATAATTTTATGTTTGTAAACAAGCATTTTAAAATATTTCTTTTAAATGACTTCTATAAATATTAACATCTTCGTAAAACTACAACGCCCATGTATTGAAAAAATAATCATGAACTTGTAACTAAGTTGCGCTTATTTGATTTGCAATTTGTTTCCACAGTCCTTTCCTATTCGCGTATTCTAATTTTGTAGTTTCTTCATATAGTTATTATAAGGAAATTATTTATTTTCCAGTTATTTGTTATATTAACATGTGTAGCACTTAATTAAACTATTACTATTAATGTTTAGTTAACATTTGAAGTGTTATTTAAAACTATTATAAAAATCATTGGTAGTAATATATATTATCATAATAGTTAAAGTATGATTAATTCTAATAAAACATAAGATGTGAATTAGAATCAAATTCTATGTATTAATTTTGCACATAAAATATACACAACAGAAATAAAGCACAATGTTCACAAATATTCAATCACTAGTATTTGATTTAGGATGATTAAGTTAAAACAACTTGTATATTCACAAGAAATCAAGTATATTCACAAATATATTAATATAATAAAAGCTGTTTTTATAATAAAAAGAAAAATACTCACTTGTAGTTTAATATAAAAGATAGCAACAATTATTGTAATCTATTTGTAATCAAATAATGTTAATCTCAATATCACCTTATCTTCAAGGATTGTGGACATTCTAATTTACCCACCACAGACAACATGAGCTAGTTCGGCACTTGAACTATTATTATTGACTGAAAGTTATCTTGTAACTATCTTTTGAATAGTATGAATCTTGGGACAAGCGGTAATGTCTATAAGTTTATGGTAGGAATTATTATAATTTTATTTATTTTTTATAAATATTTATAAAAAATACATAAATTAATAATATAACCTCACTCACTCGCTTATAAGGAGGTGAAAATGACAATCCCCTTTTAAGTGAAATAGCTACCCCCTTGAGAGTGAGGTAATGTAGTACATAAATCATAAATCGATTGGTCCGTAGAATTGCAATTTCATATTGAAATATATAATATAAATCATTCACATAAGTTTAACTTTGGTGAATTCGCTCTCCAAAACTTGAGGCTTGCTAAAATTTGCGTTATTACCGTTATTTGTGTTCGTGATGTTCAGTAAACAGCCGTTTAAATCGCCGTTGTCGAATTCTTTTGTAAAATTTAGAAGAGAGTCCGGTATCTTCATTTACATTGACGGTTCGCGATTCAAGGTCTCTTATGTATTGCTGCTACGCGCTCCCATTTGAAGTGGGGATTAAATTATTTCATATTTATTGCATACAGAAAGAATTATTTGAGATTACTGTTTAAACCAAAAATACAATTTGAAGATTATCATAATCTCATATCATATAAATTCATATATACTCGATTAACAACCATACTACATTAAAAATCAAATGCTGTTGATATATTCCGTTTGAATCTTGAATTAGATCAATCTTGTGTATTTTATTGAATGATATACGAGATTGAAATAATAACATGACTAGTGACAAAAGCAAAAATGTTAGTATTCATTACTATATTGTAATTATTAGAATTTTATGTATTAAATGTTATATCTCTTACCATCAAAATGACGCCATGTATGGAAGTGGACATATTATTTTACTATAAAATATATTGTTTCTATTAGCATGAATCCATGACAAAAGTGGGTTTTCTATTAAAATTTCACTTCTATACAATGTAAAATTTACCAATATTATAATCTAGTTAATGATATAATTAGGAAATACGCCACACAATTGTATTTTAATAAGTCATTTTTGTAATTCTGTGTTATGATAAAATCTCGTAGAATGAAGCATACAATTAATCATGATTCTTTGTGTTAACCGGAATTTCAGTATAGTTCAGTAGTAATACCAGCTTCAATATAACGGTTTCTAGAGCTGAAATATTTGAATCAAATGATACTTGCCAGTATTGCATTTAAATTTTGTCATTGAGTAATTAATCAAAATTTATAGCTTTGAACGCAGAAAATAAAACAAGTAATAGCACAACTTTATTAATTGAGATCTAAAAACTAAACAGCGTAACAGGCAAATCAATACTAAATATAAAATATTCAATCGACTGTAGCAACTTCATTCAATTAGCAGTTCCCAGCTTCATTGACGAACTTAATAATAAATAATACTTACATAACTGAGTGTGAACACCTTGTTATTCTGGATAATAAGCCTGAAGAAATCCCAAAAATATAGTTGATAGTCGGTAGCTGTACACAAGCGAATTTAGTTTAAAATAATTTTGTAATCCATATTCACTTATTATTAGTTTGTGTAAGTAATTGAGCTCAAAAGTCAAATCTTCACAACTAAAAGCTTAAAATTTTAGAAAATACAATAAATTTTTAAATACATCTGTCTAAGTAGCTACAATTATATTACTATCTAATAATAATATTCATCTAATTCGCAAGCCCCGATAATTGCAAAACCGAACACTTCTTCAATAAAAATGTTAAGAGTTGTGTCTAAAAATAACCACATGCAAGATCATTACAGATCCTTTGCCTAGTTGAGTACAAATATTTATTATTATCCATTACATTGATAAATGATAATAGAGATGCAACTTTGATTGAGTAACCACAAGTACCAAAATCTTACTCAAGATCTGCAACAATGTAATCACATAAGTTGTGGGAACTAAAAGTCTATTTGAATTACTTTTGGATTTAAATAAAGGAAATCAGTATCGAGCTGGATTAAATAACTGTTATAGTACTGAAATATCCAATATTGATGTATATAATAATAACTTAATAGAAGGAAATCGTTGGTGAAGATAATAATAAATATAGTTGTTGATGAGATATGCAATATACTGTAACAATACCATACTTCAAAAACCACTATTTCTCTTACAATTAGAAAATGTTAAAACATTGCTTGAAGGTAGTGAGGTGTTATATTAATACAAAACAAAAATGTCACCTATATTTAAGCGTGAGCTCTTGTTTCCCCCTACTCAAAAGCTTCTAGCTCATACGCTAAATTTGCTATAATAAAGAAAAAACGTTAAAGAGATATGACACATGTTTATTTATTTTAGTTTCTTAACACAATTTTGTTTTCCTGACATTTATTTTCGTTTTTGTCTATTTTGTCTATTTTAATTGATCTCTGATTATAAATATTATTTCGTGAGTTTATTATTACTTCCAGTTTGAAAAAATATAAGTACTTTTATTTATTAGGTATAAATTATATATATTTACTGATTATAAGGTTACAGTTAAGTGAGTCATTTTATATTTATAAAATTCAAATAAATAAAAGTACTAAAATAACACGCAATTCATCACATATCATCTTTTAGTTATTATTTTAATCCCTTTTATTTTTTAGATTCCTTGTGCACTCCAAGATACACATTAACTTACACTTTAACATACTAATACAAGACTTGGTACAACTTACGTTCGTTTACTTTATTACTTGGGAATTGCTTCTAAAAATTCTACATACTTATTTAAATAGCAACTTTATAATTTTATGTTTGTAAACAAGCATTTTAAAATATTTCTTTTAAATGACTTCTATAAATATTAACATCTTCGTAAAACTACAACGCCCATGTATTGAAAAAATAATCATGAACTTGTAACTAAGTTGCGCTTATTTGATTTGCAATTTGTTTCCACAGTCCTTTCCTATTCGCGTATTCTAATTTTGTAGTTTCTTCATATAGTTATTATAAGGAAATTATTTATTTTCCAGTTATTTGTTATATTAACATGTGTAGCACTTAATTAAACTATTACTATTAATGTTTAGTTAACATTTGAAGTGTTATTTAAAACTATTATAAAAATCATTGGTAGTAATATATATTATCATAATAGTTAAAGTATGATTAATTCTAATAAAACATAAGATGTGAATTAGAATCAAATTCTATGTATTAATTTTGCACATAAAATATACACAACAGAAATAAAGCACAATGTTCACAAATATTCAATCACTAGTATTTGATTTAGGATGATTAAGTTAAAACAACTTGTATATTCACAAGAAATCAAGTATATTCACAAATATATTAATATAATAAAAGCTGTTTTTATAATAAAAAGAAAAATACTCACTTGTAGTTTAATATAAAAGATAGCAACAATTATTGTAATCTATTTGTAATCAAATAATGTTAATCTCAATATCACCTTATCTTCAAGGATTGTGGACATTCTAATTTACCCACCACAGACAACATGAGCTAGTTCGGCACTTGAACTATTATTATTGACTGAAAGTTATCTTGTAACTATCTTTTGAATAGTATGAATCTTGGGACAAGCGGTAATGTCTATAAGTTTATGGTAGGAATTATTATAATTTTATTTATTTTTTATAAATATTTATAAAAAATACATAAATTAATAATATAACCTCACTCACTCGCTTATAAGGAGGTGAAAATGACAATCCCCTTTTAAGTGAAATAGCTACCCCCTTGAGAGTGAGGTAATGTAGTACATAAATCATAAATCGATTGGTCCGTAGAATTGCAATTTCATATTGAAATATATAATATAAATCATTCACATAAGTTTAACTTTGGTGAATTCGCTCTCCAAAACTTGAGGCTTGCTAAAATTTGCGTTATTACCGTTATTTGTGTTCGTGATGTTCAGTAAACAGCCGTTTAAATCGCCGTTGTCGAATTCTTTTGTAAAATTTAGAAGAGAGTCCGGTATCTTCATTTACATTGACGGTTCGCGATTCAAGGTCTCTTATGTATTGCTGCTACGCGCTCCCATTTGAAGTGGGGATTAAATTATTTCATATTTATTGCATACAGAAAGAATTATTTGAGATTACTGTTTAAACCAAAAATACAATTTGAAGATTATCATAATCTCATATCATATAAATTCATATATACTCGATTAACAACCATACTACATTAAAAATCAAATGCTGTTGATATATTCCGTTTGAATCTTGAATTAGATCAATCTTGTGTATTTTATTGAATGATATACGAGATTGAAATAATAACATGACTACAGCAACATTCCAACAATACATCTAAACGCAATAAATAAATATATAAGGTATTTTATTATAACCAAGTAAAAATTATTTAAATTTTAATAATATTATTATTGTTGATAATTTCATCGAAGAGTGAGCCTATATATATTTCATCTTATTGATTGAAATTACATTTATATAACTAAGAAAGTGGATTTTGACATGGATAGATAGATATAATTGAAATTTTGTCAAACCATATTGTTCACTAAATTTACTCTGTAATGTATTAACTGCAATCAAACGCAAACATAATATTAAGATAACTTCCGAGGTCAATAATGTTAGTTCAAGTGCCGAACTAGCTTAGGTTGTCTGAGGAGGCTATTCATAGTAAGAATCCTAGATTTATGAGATGAAGGTGGAATGATTGAACCTTGCACTGATTGTTATTAAATATTAATAAATATTATTTAAGCCATATTCATCATTATATGTTATTGTGTCTTAAATTTAAATATATTTAAATGCTCCACTTCTTAACAAAATGAATCTTGAGGTAGCTGTGAATGTGATATCGAATTTTAAGTAGGAGGATTTGCATACTTCTGATAAGTTGGATTTTATGGTGAATTCGATTAAATTTGTGATTCAAACCGCGTCCGAGTGCAGATCTACCGAGATTTCAAAGCGTTCTTCTTAGATGTTCTCCATCTTCGCGTAGTTCACTCCCAACGTTGTATCTTTGCTTTAGTCTGATGTCATTGCTCTCGAGCCATATGCTCCACTCCTCGATGACAAGTTCAACATTTTAGTTCCTCATTTATTCAACCTGTTTTAGTTCGTAATGCACAACTACGTTTTCTTCAGGAAGTAATCTGAAACTACTGTTGTTTTCCAATTTTAAAATCTGTTTTAGTACGTTTTGGACCAAATCTCCGTTTACGACAATAACACGATGAAATATAGTACTTTTATTCAGTCAGGTGGAATGCGCGTTTTCGGAGCCCAAAAGTTCAAATTCAAGCCAAATAGCAGCTACTTTTAAGCGCTGGTTGGGTTCTTGATCAGTTTAGCCACTTTACACAGCTAATATCATGAAGTGCTGCTCAGACCGGTTTATTAACTAGTTGTGCTTTTTGACTCGGTAGAGCAACAGTTGATGACCAAGGGAGTTAAGCACTCGGTACTACTGCAATAATTCAATGCATTGGGATTCAACTAAATACTAAACCTGAAAGAAACAGTAGAGTTGTTATTACAATTTGAAAACAAAAACCTAGAAGAATACAAATTACTTTCAAAAATATCAGATCTGGTCGACTAATACTGGAGTTCAACCGCAGTTAACCAACTCAGAACCGCAGAAGAACATTTCATTAAATAATTCAATGTTACCATGGGAATTAACGAAACAGGTGTAAACATGTTCCAAACCAAAGTCGGAGTCGAAATATAAAACGAGGAAATCGTCATCAACAGACTCAAAGAAATACTCCTAAAATTCAAATACGAAAACGTACTTGAAATAATTGACCAACTTTTCTTACACGAAATTGAATTATACTTATTCTAAAAGTATAAAACACAGAAATAAATTGTAATACAAGAAGATGACGTTCAAATTGTCATCTGTAGAGCTCTCCGCTTGTTACCATAGAAATGGGCTCAATAAATCGTTGAATCGTTCCAAGGAATGAGCTAACGCATAGCTTACTACAAAAATAAAGATGAACTAACTCAAAGTCTTGAAAATTACTTCTTAAACAATAAATTGAGCTCAAATGATGTTATTGCAGCTTAATTATTGAATCTAGAAGAGTTAATAGATTACTCTGAGAACGTCAGATTATAAGTCCTCTTATACTTATCCAAATATCAGAAATCAATTGCAGATGCTCAGTCACTTACACTATTAGAACCATCTGAATTTAATATAGTTTTTGGCAGATTATAGTAACCAGTATAACTAATTTTAGATCTCAAATCATTGGAATAAACTGAAAATTTAATTAAATGTACAAGTACCGCTGTTTCTAAAACATCAATGTTCGAAATTAACACAGATCTTCCCTTAATGTTCCTGTTTTATCTGTTTTACAAAGAATATAATATGATAGAAAAGAACCTAGAAATAATCCTTCTATTAATTGAAGAAATTATATAATTTACAACATCGTTTATTAACGATGATATCGTTATGTTTTTACTTAAAAACAAACCAGACTTGCTTAAATAAGCTATTTTTACGTCACTCACTAAATCAGAGTAATAATTGAGTATTGTTACAACTTCTATTGATAGACTTAAAAAAGAACTAGAAACTCCTAGATAATTGTTTGAAGATGTAAACATTAATATTTAGTAAGAAGTTGCTATAATTGAATAAAGAAAAGGAACTCTTATAAAGTATTAATAAGATTTGAAATTGTAAAAAGAAATATTTATTGGTTATAAAGACTTTAAATTTATGTAAGACACTTTTAATTGGAAAGCCGACAATTAATTACAGTTATGGGAGGTGGAATTGCTTTTTCTTGTTTACTATGTGAGTAATTATATATTAAAATATTTTGCCACTTCTAATGCGGATGACAAATTCCAATAAACAATCTCAAGTTGGAGATTATTCATGAACTACTCATTAACACAAGATGGCTAAAAATATGATTTCGATCGTATTAGATCATAATCGACTATTCAAAGTCAGTATTTAATATTCCAAAAAGTAAAAATAGAAATTGCCACATGCAATAAAAGGAGGGCAAGGACAAAAATAAACGCAGTAGAAGATGTTTAGGGAAGACCAACTAATTCACTTAACAAACTTAGGCAGATCTGAAGCGTTTGTATTCTCTTCATTTCTGGGTCCAACGGAGGAATTCATAAAATATTGTATCAATCTGAACTAGTTATATCACTCGTTTAAGACGTCCCTGTGTAATTTCTACGTTTTAGTCAACAAAGCTCATTTATGAAAGATTTTATCTCGAAAATATATGGATGTTAAGCTGGATTGGAGAAAGGAATAAGAGGATCCAATGATTGGTGTACGGACGCGATATGTAATTTATAACTAGTAGCGCAAGCACTGGGCCTGCAGGGGACCTCCGTGTTCATCTTCAACTGGGTCAATCTAAACGATTTTAGGTATTTCTTAATCACGAAAAACAATGGAGGACTTTTTCTTTCAATCTCAACCGGGAGCTCAAGATGAAGTCTTGGTACTTCGCTTAATTAGAATTATAATTCAGGTAGTTACAGTCGCTTTCATTTTCAAAATACAAATAATGAATGTATTTTTGTTTCTTGAAGAATGAAATCAAGTGGGTTAGTCGGGCCCAGTATTAAATAATATATTGATGCTACTCTAAAACAACAGTTATTTTACTTATGATCTTCCACTTCCATTTCATAATGAGAAATCAATTTTCTTGATTGTTAAATTATACAACGTTGGGTAAAGTTGAAACTTATTATTGAAGTATATACAGAGTTATATACTTTAATTATTGTAACACAGCTATCCAGGACTCAACCAGGCCTTGGTGTGATTGAAGCACTTTACAAATCAATAGTAAATAGAGTCAAGGAGTGTATTGAGGAGGAGGGAGAACCCGCTCATTATTGAGCCGGACAGTGATATAAGTAAGATTCAAATGATAAACTTCAATCTTCTTCCTAATTCAAAAAAGCAATTCGAGGGCCCACCACTGTATTCAAAACGCTTAAATTTGGTAAATATACAGTTAGGGAAACTGTATTCAAACAAAAAGAACCTAAAGAAGCCGTAAACATAATTAAAGGTTTCGGGTGTTGGTCTTAAATGGAAATGCAAGAATTTGACAGGATAGAATGAAATCTCATACATACTTATTCATCTAATACAATATTGTTATTTATTTAAATATATTTATTTGTCTTTATATATAATGGAGTTACTTGACTTCCTTTTATTAGTATTTAATATGGGTTCCTAAAATGTTATTAAACCCCTTATAAATGGATAATTCCAAAACAATTACCACATAATAGTATAAATACGATTTATAAAATATTAATAATCTTCCACTCCAAGAAATGAAATAGCAGAAACCCTAGCTTCTAAAGCTCCAACTGTACAATTATTCAAAATAATTGTTGAGAAGTGAGATATACTGCCCGTTTTCTGAGCACACTAGGTATTTGATGCGTTAGTAGAACGTACCAATATTTCCAGCTAGTGTATATAACGAGAGCTTGCCAACGCATGAGATTTTGGCGAATCTCCAATAATAAATAACAGATTCCAAGATTTCTCCGTATTGGGACTTCACTTTGGATGCCGAGTCATTAATTTACCAGCGTTTTGTCTTGGCGTTCGGCCCGTCATGCGCGCACTATGTGTCAAATGTGAAGTTCAAGTGCGAGGAGTGCTAAATTTTCTTCGGGTGTGTGCATTGCCACTCTGACTCATTTGGTTTCGAGATGCCCCACGATTTCGTTTTTAACAACACAGTGTAGTGTGTTTGTGGTCATATTTAGTCCGATTCGGACGCATGTGTTTAATGTGGAGCGGACCTCCGTTTGTATTTCTTTTCTAAACAGTAAACAAAGACATTTGAAACACCAGTTTCAGAAAACACCTGTTGTGTGTGTCAGGGGGAGTTCAGCGATTACTTTAAGGAGTTCACGATGAGCTGCGGCCACTAAACGCATTTGCACTGTTTTTACAACTTAAAACAGAACTGCCCCGTTTGTCTGAACAAAATCGAATTACTGAACGAATCACAAAAAATAGTTCAGTACGTATATTAAAAAGGAGCGGAAACAATTGGAGCGGAGTGCGGGATGTGCGGAATCGCGTTCAAGTGCTACAAGCACAAATTCGGGCCATACTGCAGTATTTGTAATAAATAATGTGGAGTGGCTAAGATATCTGACGTTGTTGAATAATAAAATGAATAAATGATGCAATTCGGAAGCAACACGGAAGTAATAGATAAAATTAGAACAAGAGAAGAATTCTAAGGGAAAACGAACGAACATATCACTGAAGAACTCGAGGAATATCTGTAAATAAAAGAGGTTCCGAATGACGTCGCGTTCGGAGGGATAAACCTCGCGATTTACAGAAACGCGCTTGAATTACCGTTCACAGAATTCAAAATGTTGTGCGCAGAGTGCATCGCTGAGGTACGAGGGCTAGAAGGACTGTGAAAGTTAATAATTTGTAAAATATCATTAAATGATCAATATTGCAGTAAGGTGTCCCATTTTGATTAAAAACCGTCGTCACGCCGGTTTTTGGCGTCAAACAAATCGCGGTTTCCAATCTCAGTCAATCAAAATACGGTTTTTCGACGGTTATGTTAATTATATAGTAATACTTAATAATACTACATTTTATTGGATATAATTCATTATAACAGCAATTAGCATTATATATATTGTTACTTCATTCAGATAACCATTTATTTCATAAATATATTCATTTATATAGTATTACATAAGATATTTTAATATAGTGCAATAATTGCACTATCTTAACATGATAGTGATTTATGTACCTACTTCCAAAATGTATCTTCCTCCAAATACAATGGAATTAATAAATATTAATTTGTATTGCGCTATTAAAGTTATATTAACATTGTATCTCAACAAGTACAAAATAATAAATTACTGAATAGTATCACAACTTAATAAATTGTACTAAATATACTACTTTCAGTTAATTTTTTGATATCAATAACGTTTATCAGTTTGTTTATTGATTAAATATTGAATTTGCCAATTTGGAATAAATAATTAAAACATGAACTAAAATAAATTTATTATTTGTATTTGTATTGCATCACTCATTAATAATTTCCATATTATCAAAATTTGTTTCTAAACATGATTTAAGTTATATTTTAACATATTAGTACAGTACCTAGTACAACTTTCTCTTGTTACACCTGTTTAGCGGGAATTAGTTCTAAAATTCCTGCATCGCTGTATTTATTGCTTCTTTGTAATTTGCTGTTTGGCTCATTGATTCTTTCAAAAATTGTTTGAGCTCTGATCTGTACAAATTTGGGTCCTCATAAAATTATAGTTGCCAAGTATTATAGAAATAGTCACGAACCTGAAGTTCGTTGGATCCAATTCGAGCTCCTATTTACTTCCACAGTCCTTTTCGTTCTGGCTACCCAAGCTATAGCAGTTCATTGTACAACTAATAATTGGAACTTATAATTTTACCTGTGATAAATTGGATCATCGCATGCAAAACTGTCTCAAATTGAGTAAGTTGAAGTCTCGTCAGCATTGTGGTGTGAAGATATTACAAAAAATTATTTCTAATATAATTGATAAATATAAAAGTATAAACAATATGATAATACAGATTTTAATAAAATTTTTTATTTTAAGAAGAGAAAATATGGCTGGAAATGAGTACAATTTAGTAAGTAGACTATAATATAGACTATTATATACTGTTTTTACAAATGGATTTAATACTGATTTGAAAAACATGAATTACAATTCAAATCATACATTTAAATGCCATGCATTACAATAAATTAAAGTTAGTGAAAGCAAAATTAGTATATTTTTTACATTTATCAATTAATATTTTAAAGATTAGTTATTAATACAAGGAAAGTTAATCCATAATCATTAAGTGGTAATGAATTCCAGACTATCGAAATCTCAGTATATAGACATTTACAATGTGTGTCTTTTTACATTCAGTATACAGATCATTAAAAACAAAAATCATACAGTAGATATACAAATATGGTCATTTTATAGGAATTCCACTTTACATGGGAATCTTTGGGAATAAGGTATTTCCTACAACCAACAATTCACTTCCCATTAAGAAGCTATTATAATACTAAATAATCTCTATTATCGTCAATTCAAATTTTATAATTGAATAGTATCAATTGAAACTATTTAGGATAATCAAATAATGGACTCAAAGTTCTGAACGATTATTTCCGTGGAATAAAGGTGCCGTAAAACAACGAAAACCAGTATCTGAACCTGTAGCTGCTCATGGAAACGACAGAGTTCAAAAACCAGATGAACTCAATTGTCGACGGACAGATTCTCCTCAAAAATCACATGTCCAGTTAAATCCAAAGCATAGTCAGGTGCGAGACAGAATTCTAAGAGCTCTTCTTGGAGGTTGAGGAGGCGAATCTCCTGCTAGATCTGGTGACCAAGCTGAACATAGCACGCTCAGATATACAACTGCTCCTACTGGACGAGGACATCGTTAAGAAGTGCATTGAAAAGAGCGTGAACATAATGCTCGACGCCTCCAATATATTCCAGAAAGAAATCGCCCTCGTCTACAACAGTTTATAGAAAGAAGGAACGACGCAGTCGCTGGCTGAGTCCGAACGGGTAAAAACTAAGATCTAAGCGGAGGAGGAGTTTCAGAAGTAAATCAGGCTAATCAGAGACCTGGACGTCTTGGAGAAGATCTGGGCGGAGTTCCAGCAAGAGAGCAAGTACGACAAAAACTGAAACTTAAAGCCAAACATGAATTAGAACGGGGGATCGGTGCAAATGTGATGGTGTTCTTTTCAATAAACTTGGCTGCAATGGCGCAACAAAATACGCTGATGTTGAAGTGATATAATTATCGTATTAATAAGAAGTAGCATTGAAAATAGAAGGATTATGCTGATAATATAACGTACACTCACTGGTAGCCTAATTATTAGTATATTTACACCCAAGTGCCCAACTGTCCATCTGTCGTTGATAATGTCGAGGAATACGGGCAGCCAGCTCCCTACAGCACTACTTCACACCCGTGTTGGGAACCTGTGAGTGGCCAGAAGGTGAGTTCCAAGAGGTTTCAGGACTTGGCTTACTTTCTTTCGGAGTTCGCTTTCATTAGAGGAAGGAGTGGGACTTTATTTCATGTTTATACTTTATGTGCAGAAACGTAACAAAATAGCATCTAAACAGGTCGCGAAGCTCTATGTCATAAATTCAGTTAAAATTCGTTCATTCCGTGAGGGTGTGCACTCTGGCCTTGTACCTCCCGTTGTGCATCGTCAGGTTCTTGCTGGTGCTCTGGTGAGGAGGCACCTGGTACTGGTTCGGAGACGGATTCGTGTTTTTAGTTTTGTTCACCGTTCTGGCTCTCATCGTGAACACTCTGCCTTTGTCTTTGGTGGCGGATATGTCATATGCATTCGCTGCTGGTGTTTTGTCCTTCAGATCTGGGAGCTTGTGCCTGCTGGACATTGAAATCTAGGGCGCTGTTTTCCCAACTGATTTGTAGTCTTCGGTTTTGTATGTGGTTGGGCCGCACACGTTTGTGATTAACTTTTCCTTTGTTCTGTAAGAGAAAGAGAACTCAACCGATTTAAGAGAAGGATCAACAGGGTTGTATTGAGCTGGCGATGGTTTCATAGCCTATTCAGACATAGGTTTCTTGCCAGTGTTTTTACGAAAACCGTTAGTAAATTCAGAGGTGCTTGGAAATCTTAAACGATCAGCTTTGTCGATTGCATACGCATTTGGAGACGGAGCCGCATCTTTATTAGGTTTTGGTACTCTTCTAGATTACATAGTGAAAGACCCTTAATTCAATTTAGCAACTTTGGAATCTTCTGGGCGATATGCGCCTGGACCTGGAAACTTATCTACATCTTCAAACTGCATTTTGCGCGGAGTGAATTATAAAGTAATTATAGTTGCTACTCATACTATTTAATTGCAAACCAATCCACTTCAATTATGGATTAACTACTTTAATCTTATACTTCTTTACGTAAATTAATTAAAGACAAGTAAAAATAAGTTCCGATGGATCAAATTATTTAAGAGCTAACTTAAAAGTAATCTTGTAATGTAATTGCGTCCTATTAACTTTTACTTGATTGCATGAAACAGTAGAATGTTTCAGAATTCGTGTTCTAAATATCTGCGTTGTAGTCAGCTTTGATTACGCCAGAAACTAAATTGGAATGTCAAATTAAGATGAAGGCCATTATTTAGGAGTCTTAAATAATATCTGATCGTTAAGCTGAGTAATTCTGCTTTTTGATGTCAAAGTTATTGCAGACTGATGTGTTTACGCCAGAGATGAAATATATTTCGTTCAAGCAGTTAATAGGTTTGTTTTAGATAAAGCTTGTTGGTGTTCCGTCTAAGGTTCTTGTGATCAACACGTTGTCTCAGTTCATTTCGAATGTGTTTCAAGATGATATGGGTTTGTTGTATTTGAATTACTTGGTTACGTGCACATAGTAGTAAACTGAGTTTAAACTGCAGCATTTGAGCATATAAACTATAAATCCGCTCTTCATCTACGATATAGTGCCGATGCTGGACTAGTCAAATAAATTCGCGAAGCTCTTAACGCAGTAGTGCGTGTAAATAGTCCCCGAGTCTTTATTATCTCAGAACAAGCTATTTATTCAAGCATACGAGAAGGAAGCCATCCCCAACATAAAGCTCTCACCAGAGGTGTACTGGCTCCTCTCCGAGGTCAAAAATCCGTAAATAGCTACTTATTTCTTCCTCTACTACAATCTGCACTAGATTTTTCTCCCAAATTAACAGTAACAATAACTGAATCAATTCGGACAATTAATCCTGGACATAACGAGAGAAGATCTATAAAGCCTCGTTTTCTACACCCACGTTCTGTACAAAAAACAAACCCAGAACAAAGAACTTGATTTGAACGCGCAACTCAAGTTCGTCTACAAATTCATAGTGGAGAATAAGATGTTTTTGAACAGTAGCCAGTAAAAACTTGACTTATTCGACCTGAGCTCTGCTGTTCAAATTCAATAAGTTCAACAAAATACGGTTGTGACCGTTCAAAACCTCCTCAAAATATTCAAGCTCGAGAGCCTCATATTTAACATTTTCACCACAAACGGGATATTTGACGGAATACTTATTGATCTGTGCTCAAACGCAATCGAACTGAGCCCGGAAAACGTTAAAAACTGCTTCAGCATCATCAAATACTACATACTCAATATTGAATCGGACGCTATCAAAGCAAAAGCAATTCAATAACTAGCCATTTTCATTTAATACCTGGAAAACAGAGAAGAAGACCCACAAACACTCATACTGTGCGCAGAATGCATCAAATTCCTCGTCACCATTCCACTATTGCTACTGAACGTAAATAACATAAGCACCCTGAAACAACTCAAACAAATTAACATTCAAGCTTACCTCATCCAACACTGCATTTCAAAACAAATTCACAAATTCAAAACAATTACGGCAGATCAGTTTATTATCTTCCACCAAATAAATATGGTATTCATCAACCACCTAATCATTTCATCAGGTTTAACCAGCGCTAGTTATTCTTACTTCGATTTTGAAAAGATATTAAAATCAATCTGCGAATTTTAAATTTAAGCCGGAGAAAATCATAAAAAATACATCTCATCATTTGTTCAACTATACAGTCTTAGAATCGAAACAAGGTAAATAAAAATAGTATAATATGAACAATATATCTACTCTTTACTTAAATTAACGCAGTCTCTGACTGATACACCTCTCGAAATAATTATCAATGTCTTACAAAACGAAGTGCATGAAACCACCGCAATAAATGAATTCGAAATATTGCTAAACATTGCCACTTCTAAAGAATTTAAAGATTTCATTATGTAACTTTTATCATTCTAACAGTATAATAAATACGCGACAACAATAGTCTTGCAGTTAACAAAATATTAATTTACCAGTGAAGTATCATCTGAAAATATTAATGCTGATGAAGAAATTTTCACTAAGTTACATGCAGTTTCTAAAGAATGTGTTGAAGAATACTAAAAATAAAATTATTGCTAGTTATTCATTGATTACCTGAGCTAGCCGCGCCCACAATCTCAAGATATACTGTTTATAATTGAATTAGTATAACAATAAATTATGTGTGTTTAAGAATTGAAGTATAAAACAAGATATATGGAAAATATTGTTATACTAATGTTAACTTTTTACGATTAAACCAAACTTGAGATAACTAATATGTATATTTCGACTGTTTAATTAGTTATCTAGCAATTCTAATAATAAGAACTGTCTAGTACTATTTAAATGTAAATTGTTGACAATGCAATTAACATGAATGTTTCTTATCTTCAAAATCTTCTTGCACCACAATCAATGTAATCTATTATTAAACAAACATTGTTTACGATAATTGTAAGTATTAGTGTCTATTGCACTGATAAATCTGTTTTATTTTATCTAATTGATCAAGTATAAGCTTTATAAAAACATAAAAAGCATAATATTTATGATTTTACTCCATTGGTACATTAAATTACCTAAGAGCTCAATAATACATATTGTATGAAACATAATTTACTTTCTAAATCTGACCTAATTAAATTTATAAATGGAACAGTTGTATATTTGATTCAGATGTTAATAATTGTTTATTAAAAAATACTAAACAATTAAAAAGTTGCCTAAACGTTAGAACACTTGAATATCACAATATAAATTTCATTCTAATGTATTAAAAGTCTCACTGTCTAATTGGAATAAGATATTATTTACGTGATTGCTTTAGTTATAAATTGCTTTACCAAAAATGATGCTGAAACAAGTAATATTTTATATTAATTTGTTTCTTAAATAATTTAAGAATTAACACAATAAATTCTATTCTAAGACTACAAAATACCTGATGATATGAATCCAATTACTGTTTATCATAAAGAATCAATGATTAACTTTTTGTTACAAACAATAAAATAACTAGAGTATTCTTAATTAATATAACCTCGTTATTTTGACTGCATTATCTCAACGTTTGCTAAATTATCTCATATGAAAGAATTGATGCTTATCACTTTACAATAATTATTTGAACAAATGGAATAAAACGAGAAGATATTAATACATGAAGACATTATTGTGGATTCTAGTGTTAAAATATAGCGCTGCGGAGCATTATAATGTTATCCATCATTAAATTGTTTGTAAACTATGTACATTTTGGCAGTTGACTCCACAAAAGAGTATATTATTGATGTAATAAAGAGTTTTGCAAATATCAGTTACTAAACAACAAATATAGCATCTGCTAAGTACTCTGTAATTGCTATTTTGCATTTGAGTGAGAAGTTAGACTAGGAGCAGCAATCTGTGTTAATTCAGCAAACAATTCAAAAGTTGTAAGATAATTTCTTCATGGGTAGATGTGGTCCGTATTTGAACCAGATGATTTCAGATTTGATAATATCAATGCTTTTGCGCTAGCTCGATAAAGAATAGGCTTGTAAGTCATTAGTGCAGTTAATGCAGTTTTTGCAAACGTAGACTTCTTTGGATACAATGCTGATGAAAACCAATCTATTATTGTTAACCGGTTTCGATTCCGATGAGTTGTTTGAGTGCTAGAAGCAAACCGCGCGCTAGCTTATAAACCAGCTTTTACCGAACATTCGCTCATCTCAGGCCAGACAGTAGCACTATTTAATCAGCAGGCTATTTGACGAGGAACCCTTTGAAAATATTGATCCAAAGTAAATCACTTTGCTTCCAGGTGGTGTGAAGATAAGAATTGTTCACTTAGAGCAACTTATTCTGACCAAAATCCTCCAATTCTTCACCGCGAATTAACGCAAATTCAACATTTTCTTGACTGAATTGTTCAACGAAGCAGCCAAAAACTACTTAATTGAGCACCAGTTAATGGGCTCCTGCCCAATAAACAACCAGAAGAACTTTTTCGAGTTCGTGAAAGCGTTTTTAAGGTTCGATGGAGTGGCTGTTAAGGTCTACAAAGCCGCCGTTGAGCTGTTCCTGAAGTGCACCGAGCTATAAGAGTTCGCGTTCGAGTACTTCGGAAAGGTCGGGGAAAGTTTAGAAAAGATGTGAGAAAGAGATTTATAATTTAGCAAAAAGTAGAAAAAGTAATTTCTATTATACTAAACAGATCTAAACAGTAACGTTAATAAAATGTTTTTGAATTTTTAGTATTGAGAATTAATCTGATTTAAACACTATTTAGACACAGTAATACAATAAATAAGTGACTGAAGTGAATGGAGGCCTTTGCTCTACAATACTATGGTGCAATTTAGTAATTCCATTTACACACTAATATAATATGAATACGTATACACTACGTAAACAAATATATGTTTTTATAAGCACACAATAAAATAATATAAGTAGTTTTCTACATATTGAAATACATTTCCACACCCCAATTCAACAATGTAGCGATCCTTGAAAAAACATAACTGCCCGTTATCAAAATAATGTAGGAAAACATAAATGTGCCAACAATAACATTAAAATAAATTCAAATTACCAGATAGTATTCACACAAAGCTATCAGATGTTAAAGAAATGTCTGTTACAAAATCGAAATCCCTACCTAGATAATTATCATATAAAAGTAATCTTTCACTTTCATCAGACGAATGTAGTTCATTCTATATATTTTGGGATGAAAGTGAAATTGATGAAGTAAAAATGTTACGAATAACAACTACAAATGAAGGCAGAAAAAACGTTTCTGAAATACATATAGCCATAGATTAATAAGTAGCAAACGGATCAGATTAATTAGATTTATATAATTTTCTATTTTGACTGATTTACAATCTCTAAGATGGAAATATATATTAACATTCGATTTATTGATATATAACTATAAAGTAAAACAAGGACAGCGCTTTGCTAACGAAATAAAAAATGGAACATGAGCAAGTGAGAAAAGATTTTAGTGTATGTTGTTTAATTGGTATGAATCTAACTAAACATTAATATTCTAAAAGTGTATTGTAATTTTACTTTCTACGTGGAATTACTAATAATGAATAGTAGTATAATATTAATTTGATTTAAAAACAAAAACTAATAAATTCAATATTTGCACTGAACAGTATTATTATATCGTTTTTGATAATAATATTTAATGTTTTCCATTTCTAAATTTAGATGCAAAGAAAACTATCAAAGAGCAACCCATTATTTTTAATAGACGAAAAATTGAAATTATCGAAGAATAATAAGCATTAACGATCTTAGAAATCATTTGCAGAAATATCAATGCCTTTATCCGATATAGATGAGAATTCCAAGTCTAATTCTAAATCTATTCCAAAATAATTAACATATTCAAAAGGGATTTTCAGGATAATTATAAATATTTTAGTAACATTTTTGTATAGATAGCATTTTGCACTTCCACTCTTTTCACTCCAATATGGCTCGCTCTCATATTATAGAAAATGGATTGTTTGACAATTGTTTGAAATAAATTTTATCAGATATATGTAATATAAATTTATACTCAAACTACCATGTTTATACAACTTTCCAAAAACTAACAAATGAGTAAAGATTACTGTGTTGGAATAATCTATCGAAACTACTTGAGAAAACTTTATAATAAGTAAAAGACTACTATTACAACTCTTGGATCAAATAATTTTCGCCAGATCTTAATTAATACAAAGAAGAAATTAAATTATTACTAAAAATTTCACAAACAATATATGCTAAATAGGACATTGTTCGAATAACTACGAAATTGTTTGTTGAGAAATATAAAGACATTTAATTTCACTAAAAATCCCTTAATTTGTATATACGAAAATTAGTGGATTTGTAGAGCCTTAGTGTGTGAAATAAGCTTTTACGTATTATTTTTAATATCAATCGTATCTATTTCCGGTTCCGAAGTACTTTCTGTGCATTATTCCCTGTGTTTTGGGCCTATCTGGTTTTTTTATTGGGCTCTTTTGCATGTAAATGAGTTTTTAAAAGTCTACTTTGGATTTGATCAGTTTGCTGTATCCGCTGACGATAACTGGGATATTGAGTTTTCTTATGTAGAAGAAGCTTGATTGGTTAACTAATCCCTTTGCTGGCTCACTTTGGTCTTCTTCAATCACTTATTCTTTCACTTTCTCTGGTATTAATATATCAAGTTGTTGTAAGCTATACGCTGGCCTCTTCATCTTTTTAACGATTTTGCCAACGTCCAGCGGGCTCACGCTCAGCTCTTTGCTCACCACTGGTCTCTGTTAATCCGGAATTGCAAAGAACAAGGAGGTGTCAATCATTCTCAAATCGTCTACTTATTATTAAGTTAACCTTTGGTGAAGTATTTGGGGCGTTTTAAACGAAACCTGTTGGCAGAATAAACGCTGTGTAATCCGCGGCTCACTCCTGCTGGTGAGTAAACGGGCCTGAATCGCGCCCGGACAAAGCGAAATATCCAAATTCTAATACTTTGAAACGGACTTCAACAGTAAATCCGACTTCTCAGCCACGTGCTCAAAAATGCTTTGCATTTGGAGTGGAAATATAATATATTGCGTTTAAAGCAAAATGAGCAAAGTTATGTAAACACTCCGCGCAAATGGACTATTTAGACTTCAGCAAGGTTATATACACAGGAGACAAGCAAAACAACGAACCACACGGAACCGGAATAATGCGCTTCGAATCGGGATGCACGTACCGCGGAGGCTTCAAATGCGGACAATTCGACGGAGACGGCGAACTCGAATTCCCAGAAGGAAAACTCATCGGCAAATGGGATAACGGACGCCAACTAGAATACAGAATTATATTCAGAGACGAGCTAGAATTCCAAGAAGGCAAATGGGATTACATCACTCCAAGCGACAGACGGTACTACAACGAAATCACAAACCGCGTACCAGTTGCCGCAAGCAGAGAAAAACCAAACGACTTCAAAAACGAATCTGAGATGAGAGTCAAAGAAACCAAATGAAAGTGAGATATTATATAAGTTATATTCTTTTTATATAACTCTATTAGTTGAACAATTTATCAATAATTATTTCGTCTAAATGGAATATATTTGGGAGATGAAACTTCATCATGAAAGTCTTGATTATTGAATCAGAAATCTGTAATTTTAAAATATGTATCCCATTTTATCCGTGTTTTCTTTTTTATATTGTAAATAATAAATTATATTACTATTTCCAATCCATTGAAATTAAATTATGAGTTAAATAAAAGTAGTATTAGTTGGAGCAAGTGGAGCTGGAAAAACAGCAATAATACACCGCTTTGTTTTTGGTATGTTTTACATGGATAATACTCCAACAATTGGTGCATCATTTTCACAGCAAACAGTAAAAACAAGCAAAGGCTAGGCAAATCTTGAAATTTGGGATACTGCTGGTCAGGAGCGATATGCCAAACTTGTTCCGGTGTATTTTAGAAATGCGTAAGCTATTGTGGTCGTATTCGATTATCATAACTAGCAATCATATGAAAACGGATAGAAATGGATGAGAGAGTTGAAAGAGTAGTATGGAAATATTCCCTCGTATTTTGTCGCAAACAAAGCTGAAAACGAGTCGAATATCATTTCAAAATTGCAAGTTGAGGATTTTGCCAAAAGATATAACTCCAAAGCTTTCTTTACTTCTGCGAAAACAGGTTTAAATATCGCAGATGTGTTTTAGAATATAGGCGAAGACATAATGCAAAAGGGCGTTGCAACGAATAAAAACACTCTAAGTTTAGAAGACGACAATACCAGTTCACAGAAAACTAAGGGTTGCTGCTGAAATTGAGAACTATTTTGAACTATAATTTTTTAATTGGAGTATATGAAAATAAATGACTCACTTAACTGTTAGTCACTTAACAGTAACCTTATCATCAGTGCTAAGGTTCAATTCAATCATTCCATCTTCATCTCATCATGACAATCCACAAATCCACACAGTTAAGTATATGTTTAAAGTTGCTGTTGGTTTAAGTTAGTATATGAAAATAATTGAAAATACATTAAAGCTGTTACATAAATGAGGAAGCAGAATCACTTAGATTGGAAAAAAGATGAAAACCATTTTAATTAACTGGAAATTCACTAACCACAAGTATTATTAAAATATATATTATTTTTACTTGGCTATGGTAAAATAACTAGTATATATTTATATATTGCGTTTAGATGTATCGTTGGATCGTTGCTGTTGAGTGAGTCATGTTATTAAATATGAAAAATACCATTCTAATCAAAATGTTAAAATTTATATTGATATATTTTGATTTAATTGCCAAAATATGATTTTACCACTTCACGTTATTTGATGCTGCCCCGTCCAAAGCTAAGACAGACTAAGCCGGATCTTGACCAAATTCAGTAGCATGAATAAAAATCTATAGAAAAATTAGATATGTTGCAGAAAAATTTGTTAGAATAAAATAAGCCAGTCAAAGCATCACCAAGAAGATTTGTTCAAGCGCAGTAGTCTTAGTAAGCATAACTTCCGTCAAAGTTGGCTGAGATAACATCTCCAACAAAGACTGTGTAGAATAAGCCATATATTTCGTTAAAGGAATAAATAGATAGTTTGCCTGAGTCATTGTGTGTATTGCCTTCTAGGTCTAAGTCAATTCCTACAAAGCGTATAACAGCTAAATACGTAGCAAACAACAGCAATTTTCTTCCTAGCGTAACAAGTGATGTAAAGGACACTCCAACTGAGAGTTTTTAAGTACCATACCAAACAATGCCCCTCAGTTTCTAAGTCGAAAGCCCACCCAAAATCGAGGGTACTCCGTCCCATAAAAACTTCAGAAAACTAAAATAAAATCCTGTTTCTGAGCAGCCAAAGAGGCAAAAACTGGATGCCACCTCGGACTTGGGCATCATTCAGTTCAACGACAATATAAGCGACATCAGCTTACATGATTTGATATTAGACTGAATTTTTGGTGCATTATTTTTTAATAATTAGAATAATAAAACAAGTATGAAAACCTATTTGAAATTACAAACCTTTCCTTAATTAAGTTAACGTTATCCAATTTTAAAAGTGTAAATCAGTTCAAAAATACTTGTAGTGATAAAACTTTATAATTAATATTTTTAGTTCAGAATTTATGATATTATCAATAAATTTAAAGTTATCAAAAATAATCCCCACCTCCTACTCAATTATGGCTTTGGCTCCAGGTGCTATTGCTGCTATTGTTATTTGTTCTTTCATAGCGTTTGTATTTTTAACAATAAAATGTTTGTCATGTTGTGCCATCATAGTACGCTAAGAAAAAGCAGTATGTATAGAATCGATGGGTCGTTTCAAACGTGTTCTTCCACCAGGTTTACACTGGTTAACTCCTATTGTTGAACATCCACGTACCTTAGTTTGGAAAAAGGTTACATATGATGGATCTGGTTAAGTTCGTATTACTGATACCTCAACTCCGTATATTGATATGCGTGAAGACGTATTCATCATGAATAACGTTGATGTGTTCTCTCAAGACCATATCGCCTTGTAAGTCTCTTGCTTTATCATATTCAATATCGAAGATGCTTACAAGTGTGTATATGAAATTGAAAACTTACATGGTGCTATTTTCAACACTGCATAATCCCAATTAAACGAAATCTTTGCAGATATACCATTTATTCACTCATTATCTGCTTAAAAGCGTATCAATTAGGCTATGAAGTAAAAATTCAGTCAAACTTTTGCTAATTGGGGTGTAAGAATCCACTAACTTGAAATCTTGAAGATTTATCCAACCCAAATGATTAAGACTCTTGAAAATCAGATGGTTTAAGAAAGAACTAGAAGAAGCGATTTAATTATCGCTGATGCTGAAAGAGAAGCAGTCAGATTGGAATCAGAAGGTACTAAGATTGTTTTGTAGAACAGAGGTATCGGTGAACAAGAAGTTATCAAAAAGACATCAGAAGGTCAAGCTTAAGCATAAATGCTCTAAGCAGAAGCCGAAGCAGATGCGTTGAAGAAAATGTAACAATAACTCGAAAAGGATGGTGTTACTTATACAGATTATGTTACAACCGAAAGATACACTAGAGCAGTATGGGGTGTTGGCGGTAGAAGTAGCAATAGAAAAATCACTTTACCATTCATTAAAAAGAACGTGAATGGGTTACTTGGTAAAGGAGGTTCTACTAAACCAGCCGGTAAAGGAAAGTACGCTGACCTTGAATGAGAAAGTAACAAATATATTTAACAGACAAAATGAACACATACAACAGTAATGATCTTTGATAATGTTATTACAATTATTCTTTTTATATTGCATTATGGATAATACACATTTTTACCTGCTTTCATTATTATTAAAATGATTGATCAATATTTTCTTCTTTTTTATAATCAAAACAATTCAAATACAAAGTTCAAAAACATGAATATAAAAACAAAACTTATATTTTGAGTTTTCGAGTGTTAAATTCTTCATGTAAATGTTGTTAGTTTTATATATTTGAAATTATATTTAGAATTAATCCGTATAATCAATTCAAGTTTATAATTGCATCATTTAATAAGCAATTATATAAAATATCTTCACACCATATGCTGACTAGACTTCAAATCTCTCAGTTCGAGGCTACTTTGCACGCACTGATTCAATAATTAACCGGTAAGATTATAAGTTCAAATTATTAACTGTACAATGAGCTTTTACAACTACAACAACAATACAAACGGGGACTTTGGAGGCAAATGGGAAATTTATTAAGAACCAGCGAGAACGAAGTTCACGATTACTTCTACAACACGTGGTCAGTTCAGTTTTACGAGGACGTTAATTTGTACAGGAATTGAAACGAATTCTAAGTAATTCAATAAAATATACTTAGTTTAAAGAGATGATAAGCAGCGCAATGGAAGAATTTCAAAGCCAATTCCCTCTAAATAGGTGCAACAAGAGGAAAACGTATCAATATCTTTACCAATGTGCTAAAGTCATGATTAAATAGCGTTTAGAAATATAATTTGAGAATTTGTGAGAATTATTATACTTTTAATATAATACATATTGGAATGATAAGAGTAGAGTAAACACCCAACCACATTCGCAAAAACACAGGTAGTCCCAGATTTCAATGTCAAGCAGACACAAGCTCCCAGATCTGAAGGACAAAACCCCAGCTGCGAATGCTTATGACATATCCGCTACGAAAGACAAAGGCAGAGTGTTCACGATGAGAGCCAGAACGGTGAACAAAACTAAAAACACGAATCCGTCTCCGAACCAGTACCAGGTGCCTCCCCACCAGAGCACCAGCAAGAACCTGACGATGCACAATGGGAGGTACAAGGCCAGAGTGCACACCCTCACGGAATGAGAGAATTTTAACTGAATTTATGACATAGAGCTTCGCGACCTGTTTCGATGCTATACTGTTACGTTTCTGCACATAAAGTATAAACATGAAATAATCTCCCACTCCTTCCTCTAATGAAAGCGAACTCCGAAAGAAAGTAAGCCAAGTCCTGAAACCTCTTGGAACTCACGCTCTGGCCACTCATATGTTCCCAACACGGGTGTGAAGTAGTGCTGTGGGGAGCTGGCTGCCTGTATTCCTCGACATTATCAACGATAGATGAACAGTTGGGCACTTGGGTGTAAATATACTAATAACTAGGCTGTTAGTGAGTGCAAGTTATATTATCAGCATAATCCTTCTATTTTCCATGCTACTTCTTGTAAATACGACAATCACATCACTTCACCATCAACGTATTTTGTTGCAGCCTAGTTTATTGAAAAGAATACCATCACATTTGCGCCGTTCCCCTGTTCTAATTCATGTTTAGCTGTGAGTTTCAGTTTTTGTCGTACTTGCTCTCTTGCTGGAACTCCGCCCAGATCTTCTCCAAGACGTCCAGGTCTCTGATTAGCCTGATTTACTTCTGAAACTCCTCCTCCGCTTAGATCTTAGTTTTTACCCGTTCGGACTCAGCCAGCGACTGCGTCGTTCCTTCTTTCTATAAACTGTTGTAGACGAGGGCGATTTCTTTCTGGAATATATTGGAGGCGTCGAGCATTATGTTCACGCTCTTTTCAATGCACTTCTTAACGATGTCCTCGTCCAGTAGGAGCAGTTATATTTCTGAGCGAGCTATGTTCAGCTTGGTTACCAGATCTAGCAGGAGATTCGCCTCCTCAACCTCCAAGAAGAGCTCTTAGAATTCTGTCTCGCACCTGACTATGCTTTGGATTTAACTGGACATGTGATTTTTGAGGAGAATCTGGCCGTCGACAATTGAGTTCATCTGGTTTTTGAACTCGGTCGTTTCCATGAGCAGCTACAGGTTCAGATACTGGTTTTCGTTGTTTTACGGCGGACACTGCTGTGTGAGCGAGTTTACGACCTGTGCGTACTGGAACTCTTTAAACTCGATGTTGTGCTGGTCTTTTACTGGATCTTTGTATTGCAATAATTAAGCGACGAGCACATCGAACTTTCGAGTGATTCTCTTCTATTTGTCATTCTTTAAAATATATCAAACATACATAAATATACACTATTACTAAGAAATGCTTAGCGCTTTATTTTAAATTTCGTCTTAATACAACCTTTAACGTTGTTTGAATAATAATTCGATTCATTCAATTTACTTCTTAAAATTTGTAAATTACAATATATAATTTTACATATAATTATATCATTAGTTCAATATATGTTAGTCATTTAATTTATAATTATGCAATCTCTTCACACCACAATGCTGACGAGACTTCAACTTACTCAATTTGAGACAGTTTTACATGCGATAATTTAATAATTAACTGGTAAGATTATAAGTTCCAATTATTAATTGTACAATGAACTGCTATAGCTTGGGTAGCCAGAACGAAGAGGACTGTGGAAGAAAATTGGAGCTAGAATTAGAACCAGCGAATAAGAGGTCCATGACTATTTTTATAACACTTGGCAACTATAATTTTATGAAGATCCGAATTTGTACAGATAAGAGCTCAAATAATTTTTGAAAGAATCATTGAGCCAAACAGCAAATTACAAAGAAGCAATAAATACAGCGATGCAGGAATTTTAGAACTAATTCCCACTAAACAGATGTAACAAGAGGAAGTTGTACTAATTACTATACTAATATGTTTAAATCATTATGAAATCGCGCTTAGAAAGTACAAATATAGAAAACGTTTAAATAGGAAATGAATGACAGATGCTGAATATTCTAATATATTAATTCATGTTTTTAAAAATAATTAAGTCATATATTTTGTGCAAAGTCAGAAATGTACTGAATTAATTTGTTCTAAAATTCACTAGTAAATTAGTTCATGTTTTATTTAGCACATTCAGCTCGTAGCAGTAAAACAAATATGTGTACAGTATCTATCATATTTAATTAATTATAATTACGGAAATAATTACAAGAAGATACATTATGGAAGTAGGTATTTCAACTTTGTACAAAGTACATTTTATTAATTGTTAGTACATATCTTAATTTGGAACTCACATATTAAAACTTTATATTTTCTTAAAATGAATCCGTCTAAAATGAACACATACAACAGTAATGATCTTTGATAATGTTATTACAATTATTATTTTTATATTGCATTATGGATAATACACATTTTTACCTGCTTTCATTATTATTAAAATGATTGATCAATATTTTCTTCTTTTTTATAATCAAAACAATTCAAATACAAAGTTCAAAAACATGAATATAAAAACAAAACTTATATTTTGAGTTTTCGAGTGTTAAATTCTTCATGTAAATGTTGTTAGTTTTATATATTTGAAATTATATTTAGAATTAATCCGTATAATCAATTCAAGTTTATAATTGCATCATTTAATAAGCAATTATATAAAATATCTTCACACCATATGCTGACTAGACTTCAAATCTCTCAGTTCGAGGCTACTTTGCACGCACTGATTCAATAATTAACCGGTAAGATTATAAGTTCAAATTATTAACTGTACAATGAGCTTTTACAACTACAACAACAATACAAACGGGGACTTTGGAGGCAAATGGGAAATTTATTAAGAACCAGCGAGAACGAAGTTCACGATTACTTCTACAACACGTGGTCAGTTCAGTTTTACGAGGACGTTAATTTGTACAGGAATTGAAACGAATTCTAAGTAATTCAATAAAATATACTTAGTTTAAAGAGATGATAAGCAGCGCAATGGAAGAATTTCAAAGCCAATTCCCTCTAAATAGGTGCAACAAGAGGAAAACGTATCAATATCTTTACCAATGTGCTAAAGTCATGATTAAATAGCGTTTAGAAATATAATTTGAGAATTTGTGAGAATTATTATACTTTTAATATAATACATATTGGAATGATAAGAGTAGAGTAAACACCCAACCACATTCGCAAAAACACAGGTAGTCCCAGATTTCAATGTCAAGCAGACACAAGCTCCCAGATCTGAAGGACAAAACCCCAGCTGCGAATGCTTATGACATATCCGCTACGAAAGACAAAGGCAGAGTGTTCACGATGAGAGCCAGAACGGTGAACAAAACTAAAAACACGAATCCGTCTCCGAACCAGTACCAGGTGCCTCCCCACCAGAGCACCAGCAAGAACCTGACGATGCACAACGGGAGGTACAAGGCCAGAGTGCACACCCTCACGGAATGAGAGAATTTTAACTGAATTTATGACATAGAGCTTCGCGACCTGTTTCGATGCTATACTGTTACGTTTCTGCACATAAAGTATAAACATGAAATAATCTCCCACTCCTTCCTCTAATGAAAGCGAACTCCGAAAGAAAGTAAGCCAAGTCCTGAAACCTCTTGGAACTCACGCTCTGGCCACTCATATGTTCCCAACACGGGTGTGAAGTAGTGCTGTGGGGAGCTGGCTGCCTGTATTCCTCGACATTATCAACGATAGATGAACAGTTGGGCACTTGGGTGTAAATATACTAATAACTAGGCTGTTAGTGAGTGTAAGTTATATTATCAGTTTTATCCTTCTATTTTCCATGCTACTTCTTGTAAATACGACAATCACATCACTTCACCATCAACGTATTTTGTTGCAGCCTAGTTTATTGAAAAGAATACCATCACATTTGCGCCGTTCCCCTGTTCTAATTCATGTTTAGCTGTGAGTTTCAGTTTTTGTCGTACTTGCTCTCTTGCTGGAACTCCGCCCAGATCTTCTCCAAGACGTCCAGGTCTCTGATTAGCCTGATTTACTTCTGAAACTCCTCCTCCGCTTAGATCTTAGTTTTTACCCGTTCGGACTCAGCCAGCGACTGCGTCGTTCCTTCTTTCTATAAACTGTTGTAGACGAGGGCGATTTCTTTCTGGAATATATTGGAGGCGTCGAGCATTATGTTCACGCTCTTTTCAATGCACTTCTTAACGATGTCCTCGTCCAGTAGGAGCAGTTATATTTCTGAGCGAGCTATGTTCAGCTTGGTCACCAGATCTAGCAGGAGATTCGCCTCCTCAACCTCCAAGAAGAGCTCTTAGAATTCTGTCTCGCACCTGACTATGCTTTGGATTTAACTGGACATGTGATTTTTGAGGAGAATCTGGCCGTCGACAATTGAGTTCATCTGGTTTTTGAACTCGGTCGTTTCCATGAGCAGCTACAGGTTCAGATACTGGTTTTCGTTGTTTTACGGCGGACACTGCTGTGTGAGCGAGTTTACGACCTGTGCGTACTGGAACTCTTTAAACTCGATGTTGTGCTGGTCTTTTACTGGATCTTTGTATTGCAATAATTAAGCGACGAGCACATCGAACTTTCGAGTGATTCTCTTCTGTTTGTCGTCAAGTAAGTGTTAGTGTGTGATGTACCCAGTTTAAGTTTCAACGTTTTCATTTTAAGCAACTATTTCAATTTAATTTTCTTTTACACTATCTATTCCACTTATACCAAAGTTCAAGCACTGTTCTATTTGATTCTGTTCGTTCTGTATCTTGAACGAGATTGTATTTGATTCAGTTTCAATACATTCCACTTCGAACCCTTTTGTCTGTTCCTGGTTCTTGTATTTTGATTCATCAATAAACGGTTTCGTGTACGGTTCGATCAAATATTGTATTTTGATTTGCTATTTTGGTTGTTTGTGTCCTTTATCCTTGTTCGGTTTCTATAATTAAGTGTTTGATAAATATAGAGGTTAAATTGAATGCTCGAATTTGTTTTAGAACTAAACTATGAAAGGAAGATTTGGTTTCTCGAGAGATTATAGTTGTTTTCTGAGAGTTGGGACGAAATCACAATCTGGAACCACAATATTGTTCAAACGCATTGGCTTCACTTTCAAAGAGGTTATTTATGTTAGCGGACGCGAAAAAGCAATTTGCGAATGATTCTAAACGAAACCCAAATATTATATTTACAATTCCTGCTTGCAAAATCTATTGGAAACAGTTGGTAACTGTACAAATAAATGCCTCGCGGATACGCGTTCAGATCTCAATATTGGCTAAGAGCACGGAAACTCCCTTTCCTGAACAAAAATGCGAATCTAAACGGAAGATTGTGGCTTTCTCAAATTTTATGACTATGCACGAGACAATATTTCAGACAAACGATCCTCAGGCGTGCGAGGAATCACACGGCGCAGTGATTTGAATAACGTTTGAAGTGGAAATAGAAAATAAATGTAGTATATATTGAAATAAATAATTGTTGCATATTATGTGTATTGTACGAATCAATATACTACATTACCTGCTTGTAAAGGAAAAGGCCTATTTAATCATATTTTTAACCTTTCCTTTCTAAACCAAGATCAAACATAGAAAAAACAAACAGTCTTTCATAATCTTTCTCTAAAACATAATATATTATGTTTATATAACATATTATATTATTATATTAAAGTATCTCATTCCTGTTCTCCCAAAATATTAATCAGGGTTTGCGGCACTATTCCGCCTTGCTCTATTAATGCTACTTGAGGAAATTTTTCATCGATCTTTTGATTAAATTGTACCGTTTATTACATTATAAGATCTTTAAATTCTTAACTTATTTTCTTGAGTGCTTCTTCTAAATCTTTCTTTGTCACAAATTGATCATTTGATGCTTGATTTTGCTCTTAGTTATGATTTTCATCTTACTATTACACATCCTAAATATCATCCTAATGTTATTCTGGTTCGTTTTGAGAATCGACAGAAGTTTACAAGCCAAGACATTTTTGAACATATTTGTCGCATTTTTCTTAAAGTGAATCAAAATAATTGATTAAAGTACTTATTTGCTTCAAAGATCCCTTTGTTATTTGTATTTTGTAATCTTTATGAAGCAGATTATAATACGAATTACTATCTAGGATATTTTTTTCAATATCGCAATATATTTTCCTATCATCTTTTATGTTCTTTTCCAACGTCAATATAAATTCTTTGTACTATTTATCAGTCTTTGTTGGTTAATGAAGATTTTTGTCAACAAATTTAATAATATAGTCTTAATTATCAACAGTTGTTATATTTTTAAGAATATCATCAAATTTTTTAAATACCATAAGTGATTAAGTATACTTAATTTGGTTCGTTTAATAAAATTCTAATGCATTTTATAAGTTGTCTAATTATTTCACGCAAATAAGTTGATCAGATCTATATTTTTTAGTGACTTGAACATTGGCTTAACTTATAATTGCCACAGATAATTCAGATATTATATCTTTTAACTATTATGCTGTCATAAATGTAATATTTAGTGTCGTTACAAAAGTGGAGTGGTTAAATGTAAATGGTTTGTAAATTAATTTAATATTTATTTACACAAAAGTTGCAATAAAAGTATTACGTTATTTAATAATATAGTATAGATACAGTCAGTCCAGATTGAGAATGCACTTTTTGTGAATAAAAGGACTAAAAAGTTTTTGTTCTGTATAACTAATTATTGTATCTATATTGACTATTGTTTATAATAGGTTTCCAACAACTGCAATATGTACTACAAAAATTCAAATTATTAAAATATGATGTTTTCAATATAACTTCACTAATAGTAGTCGTACGCCGCTGAAAATAATATGGTAGAGGTTTAATATTATATACATATATACAACAGAGTGATCTTCTTCTAATCAATCTTAGTGCTTACATAAGCCAAATTCTACCATATTTTGACTGTTTTCATTTCATAACAATATTGAACTTTAAATTTATAAAATAATAGTTCATATCGAATATGCAATGGTATAAAATATTTAAATAATTTTTGTGAAAAAAGTTTCCGAAATTCTGAAATTATATTTTACATTTGTGTTCGAAGTATAAAATTTGTATGCTGATAGCAGTGTTCTTCAAAATTGGTGTAATTATGTAATATTATACTTGCAATGTATTATTAAAGCATTTATTCATTTCATTCCATGTTACGGTTTTTAAAGTCATTATTTGATTTTTGTTTAAATGTCAATAATTTCAATACTAAAATGCAAATATCAAATAACTTCTAATATATTTAGTGATCGAAGGTAGTAATAATTAAAAATTTGAAATATCATTCCAATCTGAGCTATGCATTATAATGGTAGTTTTTGTGTATTTGATACAATTATCAATTCAATCGAAATTAAAAAATATAATATTAATATAAGATATGCAAAAACTCTTTCTTGCAAATGTTGGAAGATATAGACTATCATATTCCAAGTAATAGTGATACAGCAAAATAGCACATATTTGAGGTGGCAAAGATACAAGGCGAGTGAAGAGGAAAATGTAATAGTTATAAGTATATAGCAATACGAAGAAGTTATTTATTAAATGTGGACATCACTACTATTCTATTTAAATTTTGTGCATTCTCAAGCTGGACCGACTGTACTTTATTTGATGATTTTAATTATATAAAACATGAAGATGATCCCATGGAAATAACGCAATAACACGCGAGTCCACCTGTTAAACAAAAGCTGAATCAACAAAAAAAAGCTTGTAAGAACAGACAGATATGCAAAACAACAGAGATATTTGAGCTGCATAATATAATGCATCTATTTACCGTAAATTGCGAACACTTGTCAACGTATATCACTGATCTTACGTTTCCTTTCCGTATAGTTTTAGTAATATTCCACAATTGCATGCAAAATTGCCCAAAAAATTCATCTACGCAACTCCATAACAATTGGAAACAAATGAGAACGACAGCCCTCCTGAAATCAAATTGAAAATAAAAATATTTACAGGTGCGTTTTAGGGTAAAATCAACGATTTTAATATAGGAAAGTAAAATCTCGATAGCACGTCAAGCAATTGAAACTAATATAAATGAAGAGAGCTTAGGTCTGACCTAAGGTTGTTATCTAGGTTGTTATCTAAAGCTAACCAATAAGCGTTAAAAAACTGAGAAAGAATTTATAACGTGTTAGAAAAGAAAATTAAATATACATCTGAACTGTCGGTTCAGATTGTTCAATGTGCATAGTGCACATTGAAATAAATTTACATTTATAGTTTTAATAGAATCAATACCACATCAAAATTATAACAAACTAATGTATTATTGCATGTATCAACAAACCTATTGTTGATATACTATTTCCGTAAGGTATTTTCGAACATTTTTACTTTCCTCTCTACCCAAATTAAATTATTTTATTATTAAAATAAATAAATAATATATATTTTTCTTTCACTACTATTCAATTTCGTTCACCAGTTCTTCAAATCTCGAAGCCATTAAATTTTAATTTAAAATTAACCCTTCAATTAATTTTTGAACCCGTTTCGAATTAGTTTTTATTTAATTCGCAGTTTATTAAATCGTATCGCTTGTTTATTCAAATCGCATCAAATGCTCCAGTTTAGAATTGAAAACGAAATTCTTGAACTAACATTCATTTAAATTCTCTTATTATCTTTAATACGCTTCAACACGATTTTTGAAATCAAATCCGAACTGGCCGAGTAAATACTCACTTTCAAGAACGTATCCGTTTATACCCAGCGAGATTTACTTCTCAATGAAGCAAAAATCGGTATTCGGGAGGAGTGTGACTATTTTCTCGTCCAAGAGATTCAGAACGTAAATAGTGAATTAGTCAACCGCTTTATGATCATTCATTTGCTTGCAAAACAACCACCCCACTGCTATTGAACATAATGCGCACGTATTCCGTACGCATAATAAATTCTAGCTGGAAATCTGTGTTTTGAATTACTCTGAACAATTAAGTTTTGTTCTTTAAACAAAATAACTTATCGTAAAAGGAGAAAAACATATACCCGCCAAATTCACGTTTTACACATGTCAACGTATTCCCATTCAGCTCAAATAGCTCCAAACTATTGTTGTACACGTATAACTTGCTATTAAATTAGAACAGCCATTTTTGATTACACGCGTGATGCCACTTATAATATGTAAAATTTAGTGTATATCAAGTACTGTATGTCACTTATATTTGTCTGCATAAACTGTACTGCTCATTGAATTGAATTAAATATAAAAATAGATTAAATGAAATATTTTCATTTATTTATGACCTCTGGAACCACCTCGAAATTTTAAGCGATTATCTCTGGAACTTGGGCAACCACCACTTCGTCTTTGGTTAATAGATGTTTCTTAAGCACCTTCTTCTTTATGATGGTAACTGAAGTTAGAACGGAAGCCAGAACCACAACTACTGGTACAGAAACTGCGATGGCCACTGTCTTGTTTGAGCTCTTCTTGGCGCATCCTCCGTTCTTGAACTGGAAGCCTGTTTGACAAACGCATATGTGAGAATTCTTGTCGAATGCAGAATTTGGAAACTAGTTCGAACACAGGACGCATTGAGACTACTAAACCACCATCTGGTTAGTCCAGCACGACTGGCATCCATTTTGAGGTTAAGGAGCGAAACCGAGCGCTTGGTCGCAGATGCAGGAGTTAGAATTTGAAGACCACACATAGTCAGTTTAGCAAGCAGAGCACTTGTGAGAAACGATTTCATAACCGTCTTTCCAGCAATCCTGACACTATAAAGGATCGGAGTCTACCACGTAGCCCTTGGACTCGTCGCAGATGCACTTATTATTTTATGGAGACCAACAGAAACCAAGCTTACAAGATGAGCATTTGTGATCTTCAACAGACTAGCCAGCAAGCCAGCAACTCTCACAAGATTATGTTTGAGTGGTTATATAACCTCTGTTTTCATCACAAATACATGCACTCTATGATTGAAACCAAATATATTATCCTTCGCAGGCGCGGCACTTGTGATCAACAATGGTTTGATTGTCGTACCAGCAGGATTTGCACTTAGAAGGATCTGAGTCTACTACGTAACCTTCAGATTCATCGCAGATGCATTTCTTCTCTGATGCAGACCAGACATATCCAAGTTAGCACGCGGAACACTTGTGATAAACGATTTCTTACTTATCTAACTGGCATAACTTGCATTTAGAAGGATTTAAGTCCTGGCCATATCCGTTAAATTCATCGCATACACATAAAGAAAACGTTGAAGAGAAGGTAAATCCTTCATCATTGCACGAATGGCATTTGTGATTTAATATTTCTTAATTAACTATCCAGCAATTTTTGCAGTCAGACAACTCTATATCCCAGCCGTATCCATTTATTTCGTCGCAACCACATTTCTTCTCAGGTGGAGACCAAACAAAGCCTGCTTTGCAATCGGAGCACTTGTTGGAAACGATTTCTTAGTTATTTTACGAACATATTCTGCACTTAGTTAGATCTTAGTCTTGGCCGTAACCTTTGGTTTCGTCACACACGCATTTATTTTCGTTGGTTGACCAAATATAATTATCTTTACATTCAGAACATTTGTGATCTACTATTTTTTAATTGTCTTTCCAGCAATCTTTACATTTTGTAGGGTCAATATCTTTTCCAAATCCCAATGCTTCTTTTTCGCATATACATTTCTTTTCGGAATCAGAGAATATAAAACCTTCACCACATGACTGGCATTTATGAGCAACAACAATTTATTTAGATTGCCAACAATTTTTACAGATATTTGGATCGGTATCGTGTCCAAACCCTTAATCTTCCAAATCACATGCACAAATATTGTCTTTAAGAATTTATGACACTATCTATCCATTTGGACAAAACTAACATTCATGATTTTTAATATATCCCTAGAATTTCCAACAATCTTCGCAATATGTTCCTTCAAAATTGAAAAATCCTTATGTTTCATCACATCCACATTTATTATCAATACATGTTGAATTACCAACTGAACAATCTTAGTCATTTGTGCATTATCCTCCTAATTGTGTTGATTTCTAAATAATAATAGAAACGCATAACCCTAACACTTCTTATTCCAAAATTGATTCACAGGAACCGACACATAAAGAATTGTTCGAGCTCAGTTTATGTTTGCAAGTGCAAGAATTATTTTCGAGAACAAAATTCGAGTTGCATTCAATATTTTGAACTGTAAGAACGAATATCATTATAAGAGTAGAGAAGTGGATTTTAGCAAAATTATATTATATTCAAGTATACATGATATCGTGTCAACTCTTTTGAATTGGTATTTTAGTCACTTAGTTTTTTCTATAAATAGAGAACAATATTATAATTTATCACAGAAATTAACTCAAATGAACAAACTGTGATATATCATCTTTTATATATCATCATGTGAATTTATGTATAATTGATATATACCTTTGATTCACAATTATTAAATATACTAAATTAAATTGCGGAATAATATGACTCACTCAACAGCACAAATCCAACAATAGTAATAGAAACCCGAATACTAAGGCTCCTTCTCAATCCTAACCGAATAAGTTGATCCTGCTAATTATTGTTATTAGTTAATCATTAAGTTCAACGAATTTATTTAATGCTAATTAGAAGTTACAGTCGTTTTACTTTTTAGCAGTTTTTTTAATTAAGGTAGTTCACATATTAGCAGATTACTTATTAGCAGTTTTAGATATTAAGAGTTTTTTAATTAAGAGGATCATTCACATATTAATACAATAAGAAATAATACAAAATAATAAATATTAAAAATACAATAAGATAAAGAAAAATCTGATTTAAATGTACAATTAATGTAAAAACATACTTTCTACAAAAAAGATCTTAAATGTCTTTTAAACCATAGTAAAAAACTAATTAAGCCACTACACGCATACGTAATATTATTAATATTATGTATATATGTGTACATTTCATACCATAAAATAAAGTAAAATAGTTACTTAATATTTAAAAAGATGTTAAATCACACATAGTAAATACATTAAAGCTGTTACATAAATGAGGAAGCAGAATCACCTGGATTGGAAAAAAGATGAAAACCATTTTAATTAACTGGAAATTCACTAACCACAAGAATTATTAAAATATATATTATTTTTACTAGGCTATAGTAAAATAACTAGTATATATTTATATATTGCGTTGAGATGTATTGTTGGATTGTTGCTGTTGAGTGAGTCATGTTATTTATTATTATTATATAGACGTAATTTACGGAGTGATGTCTTCTTTCTAACTTAGTAGTAAGTAATTTAATATATTAATAATTCAGATTTTACGCTTAATTTTTGTATATTCCACACCATGAAATGAATAGACTAGCCGAATCTTCCAATTCCTCAATGCATGAAGAATAATAATAAACTGAATAAATGAAACCAGAAGCAGCGTTTTTACTTTTTAAAACACTTATTAGTAACGAAATGAATATACCAGATATAACAATGTACGCATAAAATCTGGTAGATATTCAATTGAATTATTTAGAAACCCCTATACCGAAAAACTAGTTGGCGAATTAGGCGGTTTAAAGTTAAAAGAATAGAATCAAATATTATTTATCTGAGTATCATAGAATTCGGTTGCAAAAAATTAATAAAAACATATTAATTGATTAATCGAAATTGAGCCATTTTGAGTTAGCATATTTGTAAGAATATAAACAGTTATTTAGTGATATGTTTGAAAAAAAGGTATTTAAATAGGTTGAGTAAGCCACTAAATCTTCGTTTGTTGAGTATGCTAGAAAACAGTATGCTTAAGACTAAGAAAATAAGCTAATATAATCAGACAAAATTTGTGTCGTAAGAATAGATGAGGACTGCGATATTTCTGGTATCAGATGCTATGCAGGTGAAACTCGTATGTTTAAATGGAGTTAAATAAGAGAATCTAAGGCGTATTTAACAAACTAAATTGTTATACTAAAGTGATTTAATTGATATTATTTGTTAAAACATCTTACTAGATAGAATATCATATTTTGTACTTTTAGGTTGTTCAAGCCTTCAGTATCAATCAAAATTAATCAAACTTACAAATTGTAAGTTAATAATTTTGATTATTTTTATCATTTGTAACTTAAAAATGATAAATACAAAGATATTTATTATTTTCATATACTATCACTCAAATCATGAAGATGTGTTCTAAAATGTAGTCTACGGTCATGACGAATGCTTGCATGTCTGAGTTCAGTGCTTTGAATACTTGTGCGGCTGCGTATATCCTGGTTGCGTATTCATAATTTTCCATAATCAGTCCCGTGATCGCCCAAATCAGCTCATTGCTTGTATAAATAATTTCGTCCCCGTGCTCTTTTGCTTTACTGACCTATTTACTAAGTGCTTTCTGGAATTCGAAGGAGAAGAAGTTCCTTATGCTACTAATTTGATTTAAACTGCTAACAAACTGATTTGATATTTATCCGAACAGATGAACTTATCCGTTTTCAGATCTCTCAAGGGAAATGAAAACGGGGTTTATTCCCATTTCAATCAGTTTCGCCTTCCAAGACTCCTTTGATTTATTTTAAGGAACCATTTGAGAGAGTTTCAGTTTGAAGTGGTTCTACTTTTCTTAAGTTGTTCTGAGAATGAACTCGAATATATCCTATGCGAGAGATTACTGGAATATGTTGTGAATGTCGTAAATGTCAAGCAAGGACTAAACGGATTCGACGAAGGACATTGTTAAAGCTTACTGTAGTACACGTGGGATGCTCTGGATCAAATGAGCAGAATCGAGTGTGCCATTGGTCACAATCGCACTCAGCGCTTGAATATCACCAGAATTCAAAGCCAACTTCAATTAGCTTATGCACTACATGGACTGATTGAACACGAACTGATTCGGATGAGCAGCTAAATACGAATACAAGCTCACAGGATCCAAATGACTCGGGAATTGCTACGGCTCACCATACTCGTACATTTATAACTGAATATAATGCATTATCCACGATATATACAGCTTGCACTTCTGCAACACAAACTCAGACTGCAATTTAACAGCTGGAGGCTACTTTATCGTCTCCTAATAGAATTTTGTGTAAATTATAGGTTTCTCCTTGATAACCTTTATCAAAGCCTCTATTTCAGTGTTTATTATACCCCTCTGCAAATTGTCCAAATAAATTTTCATGGCGCCAAGTAATACGTCTCTTCTTTCCTATGTTGTTTTCATTGGAGTGAAGTGGCTCATTGGAAACAGTTTACTAAATTAACTTTACGAACGAAAATATATAATTTTACACTATTCTTGCTTACTACAAAAATTTGTAAGTCTAGTATTAAATCTTGTAAAACCAGTCCAATATTCTGCTCCGCACCTTATATATGTCAATTATACTATAATTTCTTGTTTAACAGTTCAATTTCACTTATCAATATGCTCTATCTCATAATATAATCTAGAATTAATTAAAAACTGCTCCTTAAATCATTTTATCACCATGCACAAGCCAGATATATTGATAGTTAAAAATAAATAAAATTAGAGAATATACTTTTATTGATTTATAATAATTTTTACTTGTAATGAAATTCTAAAGTTCTTGGTCATTAATTTAGGTAAAATACCTGTATCTCATTATATAATTACTGACACTCACTTTGAATATTTATTGAAAATGAACCAAAATATACTATCATTAATATATATTTATGATTGAAATGCGGTTAATAATTAATATTCCGTATATTCATAATTTTTGGTATATTTTCTTCTTTAATTTCATTCCACTTTAATGAGCGAAGAGTTTCTACGTAGCAATGATTAGCTGATTACAGAATTCGGCGAGTCTTCTGTTTCAGCGAAAACGACGAAGATCACCGTGATAAACTGTCCAAAGTTCTGTTCGCTGGAGGGAGTTTTCAACTGCACCTAGCTGCAGAAACTCTCGATAATACAAACCGCGCTGGGTTCTTTGGCGAAATTGCAGTTTTGCCCGTTTACTTAGTTGACTGAGCTGATAATAACCGGAAATAATCTGCGCCAAATTAACGAGGTGAAGCATTTGCGGTCTCTGGTTTCGCTGCAGTTCAACAACAACTGCGTAGAGTCGCTAAAACCGCTGTAATTTTTAAAGAACTTAGAGGTGCTCAATTTCAGCAACAACTTGGTGGATAACGTGGAGCACCTAATATATTTGCGGAATATGACGAAGTTGAAGAAGCTAATCTGCTTCAAGAACAAGTTCTGCCAGAACGAGAACTTCGAGCTGAAGCTTAGGGCCGTATTAGCCTCAACGGCCGAGGAGCTCTACTGCTACGACATCGAGTTCAACTCAGCTGAGGTGTTGCAAGCTCTCGAGCTCACCCCAAAGCCTTTTAACCCAGACACTGAAACAGAATTCGCTGAAAACAAAGAGGCCGAGTTCGAGCCGCTCCCAAACTCTAACTCGATTACGAAACCCTTGAATGAAACGCAGATTAAGGGTCGTAACCTCCGCCCTGAGCCCAGGTAGAGGCCTTACATAGCCATTCCGCCCAAAACGGACGCAAAACCCTTACCCAAAGCCGAGCCCCTTGTGAAGCCTGATTTGCAACCATCTCAAAATAATAATAACAACATTTAAATCAGAGAAAATTATATTCAGAAAGAACCCGTTTAAAAAGAAACCGTGAAAATAGATTTGAAGCCCGTTATTGACTTGAAGCAGGACCACAAAAAGCAAATGCCGGTGCTAAAAACGAAACCACAACTAAATTCAAAAGAGGATTAAACCCAAAATGAACTCCTTAAGCTGGAGAAATCGGAGCTCATTCAAATGCTGAACAGCATCTCGAAGCAAAATGTTGAACTTCTGGAGAATTAAGGGAAACAGAGAAACCTGAAAGAACTCAAACTGGAGGTCACGAACAAAATGAGAGAACTCTAAATGCAGTTTCAGAACGAACTAGCTCAGGCTTAGTTGAATTACAACAAAGGATTATAAGAGGTTCTTAAAAAACTGGAATGAGATTATTTTTGCCACTTCATTTATTATATTAGTTATCATTTGGTATCTTATTGTAAAATATACTTTCATTATTATAATTATTATTTCACTCAATTTTTGAAATAATTATTATCATCTTTTACAAAGATTATTACTAAAGTGACGGGCAAAGTAAATGCGACTCTGTCAGGGAAAGGAGTGAGGTGGTTTATAATTTATTTATGATATTCTGGTACATAGAGTAACATAACTGCAAAAATTTAATATTATCTTTTATCTACAACTGTGTATACACCTTCCACTCCATTCCAAACGGAATCTTTAAATTGTAAACGTGAACATCAACTTTATAATATTAGTAAGGATTAGATAATCTAAATGTGTTTATTATCATACAACACCCATAAAGTGAAAGTAGCAAGTTGTTTGGCGTCAAAAATATTTATCAATTTTGTACTCAAAATTATCACTGTTTTTAACGGTAGTGGAGATATTTAAAGATAAAAGCGTCCAAGATCGAATCACAGGCTTCTTTAAACAGATATTCTGAGATAGAATCTTGTTTTTACGGCTCACAGAGATGATTAATGGAACTGATTTTCAACATGCTGTTTTCTGCTTCTCAGAAACAAATTTGTAAGCTAAATTGTTAAATTGACCAGATAATTGTTTCTAATCATCTTAGTTATGTTTGAAGTTTTTAAGCGACCTCCCGTTTTTATATTTATTGAAGATTTGAACGAATTATTTATTTAATGAGAATTCTGAGATTATTGGTTCCATATGATGTTTGTACACGAGTCAGGGATGAATTATCTCGGAAATCTCTAGCATTATGAACAATTTATCGCTGGCAATCCAATTAATTTTGAGCATTTTAGTGGGTGTCTACAACACGGCAAACTTTTGTCGACAATATTTGGTGGTACCTTTTATTGTGTCAGAGGCGACCTATCCATCAAAGCAAAGAAAAAGAAAACGGATTCTATTTGGGAAAATCCCGTTAGAAAACAAAGTTCGTTAAAAGTCGTTATTTGGAATAAATTATCGTTAATTGTAACAACACAGGCTACCATGAGCTCTACTAACTCAATATTTTAGGGATAAACACAAATTGCGTTATTTCTGTTAGACTTATTGAAAGATTTCGGTTTGTACAAAATTATTAAATATTTTTGCTCAATAACAAGATGAATCTTAGTTCAAATGATCAGTAAAACGCTAGACTAGTTTAATCAAATACTCAATGATGTTTGAAGTGGATTATTCAAGTAAAATATGTACAATTAGTAGACTCGATGCCAGAAAGAGTATCAAAATGCGTCGATGCTGGTGGTGAAGCGTTCAAGTGATTCTTTAAATCTATTGGAACATTTTTGAGCTCAGGCGATCGTTTTAAAGGTCAAAAAGAGGGAGTCGCATTTACTTTGCCCAGTACTTTAGTAATTATTTTTTTAAATATATCGGCTCACTCTTTTGGTACATCTCAAAAACATCCACTCAATAATCGATTACTTCAATTACAAGAACATTTAAAAAAGATATTTTCATTTTAATGCGTTCTTTACTTCTGTAACTATGTACATAAAGGACTCTATATTTTTAGTGTTAATTTTTTGAGATGTCATCAAATTATATCAATTCAGAAATGATAGTATTGTTTTATATTTTATCGTGTTATTACTGTGTTATTAATATTTATATAACATTATTACATGCTAGGTTGTCTAGGTTGTTAACTTTTCAGAGATGATGGGTATGGATATAGTAATTATTTGTATTTATTTCTAATACAAAATTGTTACAGTTATTAAATTATCGTTAGAAATACAAATATAAAGAAAATTTATTATTGAAATAAGCCTCATCTCAATTGACAATGACACGCGAAGAATATTCCTATTACTATATCAAGTATTATATATACGGAACCAGTTTCTGAAAATTAAGTTAGCGAATCAGGTAAAACTGGTCCGCTAACGACTCAGTGAGGGCCCTGTTGGGTCTTTACTGAGTGGGCATAAATGACAGGTTGAGCCCGTTTTGAAAGTGGAAATATGGGCCTATGTTTTGCGAGAGCCTATGTTTTGCTTTCGAGAGTCTCAATGAAGTCTGTTTGTGCCGTCTCGAGGAAGTGATTATTGATATTTATTATTAGTTATTATATAAATTATTCTACAATTTATTATTATTCACGTTAAAATGTAAATATGTATATACTTTATCAATCTTTATCACTTCAATTTTTATTGATGTTAATACGCGAAATACGTTGGGATGTACAAACGCAAACATTATTGACTACCTTTTCAGTAGCTGAACATGCGATGCATTAATATTACCCATCATTATCTATTTGAATAATACTATTGCTTATTAAACATAGCTTGCATTTTCCATTGGCGTCTGGACTTCCATAACCTCTATCATTATTGCACTAGCAAAAATCTTTACCGTTAAATTAGCTGGCGCGAGCATTCAAAGAACTGCAATTAACGCAGCTACCTGTGCTTCCAACAAATTATAAGTTATAATTGCATACACAATTTCCAGGATACCCGAAATTGCCAGTTTATTTATTACAAAAACAGGCTCCTGGCTGTCCAGAATGACCGGTCGACGAATCGCATTTGCAAGATAAAGTCGAAGAAGAGGTGTCGAGCACGTGGCCTGTATTCTAGTTGCATCCGCAGGATTTAACGCCGTTGTTATCAATTATTTGAGTTAATCCGATGCCGAAATTGCAGTAACAACCGCCAGAAACACCGGTATAACCTAGCGAAGAATCGCAAACGCAGGTCTTTGTGCTTGAGCTGAATACTTCAGTTGTCGCGCAAGGTTAGCAACCATTTGGAAGAGCTTATTGACTTTTTGACCAGCAGTTCTCGCATTAATCAGCCTTGGGTGCGAATCCGAGTTGGCGGTCGCAGTAGCACGCTCCAGAGACTCCGGCGTATCCCATATTAGCGTTGCAGATGCAAGATTTAGCCTGAACGCTCCATATTTCTTTTGCACCGCACGTGATCTAAACTCCTTAGCACAATGAATTGCTTTAACCTATTCTCAGGCAGTCAACGCAAACGCTGTTAGAATTTCCTGCGTACCCCTTCGCTGTATCGCAAACGCAAGTTCCAACGGAAGAATAAATACTCCCAGGACCAAAACGAGAAACGCAAGTGATGCAAGATTGTTTATCCGCGCTAGGAACAAGATTATTTGGGCACTCAGAACATGTTCCAGATTGAAGGACGGTTGTTCCAGAACAGGAAGCGCAAGAAGAACCTGAAATTGTTTTTCCGAGAACCCAACAATAGGAGCAAATGGAATTTGAAGCGCCTGAAAAGCCGTTGGAGGAATCGCAGACGCAGGTTCCAACAGCCGAATAAATGCTTCCTTAACCATAACGTTATGAGCAGCTAATACAGGATAATTTGTCAGAACTTGGTACAAAATTAGCTGGGCATTCAAAGCATACTCCGGCTTATAAAATTTGGGTTCCATAACAAACTGTACAAGAAGTTCCTGAAACGGAAAGTCCTCTTCTCCAGCAATCGGTGCAAACGGAATTCGTGGCTCCAGCGAAGCCGTTCGCGGTGTCGCAAACGCAGGTTCCAGATGATTGGTAGATGCTCCCGTCGCCGTATCTGGACGAGCAGGTCACACAAGAAAGTTTATCCACGCTTGGAACCATATTTGTGCACTCGCTGCACACAAAATTTTATAGAACAGTATTTAACAGGCAGTTTGCACAAATATTTCCTGAAACAACTTATCCGAGTCTTCTGCAATCCGTACAAAAACTATTTGGTGTTCCAGCGTAACCTTATCCGCATTTACACCCAGTACTTCCATCCCATTATGACCCCTGATTAAACATTTATATGCACTCGGTAGTACTTGAAGCGCTTTTCCTTTAAATAATTTGAACGCATTTTCCATCGAGTTCCGTTTCTCCAAACTCTGAGCAGTTTTTCGCGCATTATTTCCCGTTTTAACTCAAGAAAAATCTGCAGGAGCATTTTCCGTTTTCGTCTTCAAAGTTCTGGGCGCAGATTTGCGATGCGAATGCGAGAATTATCATTTGGGGGTGGAAAACGGGTCTGTTTTCGTTTAACGCGTGTATTATTGGGAATGAATAAGTGAGATTTGAGATTCTAAGATTTTGATTATTTTGATTTCATGTAAACGAGGAGAGGATTTCATGTCAAAGTTGATTGATGAGGTAGAATGGAAATAATGAGTTATAAGATTGTTAAGATATGAGTGACGAACCTCAAACTTTAAGGTTAGTTTATGGAAGGAAAATTGATGAAGGAGACGCTGTTGCGCTAATTAGAGGTTATGTTATGATGTTACTGAATGACTTTATCCATAAAATATTAACAATGTTTTATAACATTAATCAAGAACGCGGGTTAATAAATGTAGGAAAATTGATGAAGAGGATGAATTTAAAATAATCGTAAAAGACTAAAGGACATTGTTTGTAAAGCCATTTATCCAAATTACATAAATATAGTAAGAACATTAAATTGAAAATAGCCAAGAACTCGGGTTCACTTGATTATGTTGCTTCATTCTATCAATTAATGTTTAAGATGAGAACTGTTAACTGATTGTGGGTTTGTTGTCCATAATTTGGACAAAATATTGGAGCGATTCAACTTTTGACCATATATTATTCCATATATTATTTCTGTTCAGTATATACTATTGTCAGCGTAAATCCTCTTGTTAGTAAAAATTTAGTGATTAAAAGCTAAAGGTTCTAGATAAAATAGTGTTTAATTAATTTTTAAACCAACAACTTTGATTTGTATTATATTCGCCTCACTTTTGTGTGTGAAAACGTTGAAATAGACAACTTTTATTTTTGATTGGATTCATCATGTTCATGAAGTGAAATGTTCTAAAATTAAATAATTCATTTACATATATAAATAGCAACTTAAATATTAACATTCCAAGCGCATGAAATTTCACTTAAATTTTGACGACCTAGATAAGCCAAATATGTCTATATATCAATGCACTACTATTCTACTCTTAGCCATTAGTAAGAATTTCAACTATTTTGCTGGTCATTTTTCTTCATTTTTCGGAACATGCCAAAAACCCATTCAGTTAAAAGACAAATAAACTTCAATGATAATGTATTATATATATATAATTACAATACGTACCTATTATGAACACCTTATTTATGAATTATTTGCTAAGACTATGTTCAAATATAATAACAATATTTTAGAATGATAACATTTTGCGAATAAATAGATATAATTACTACTTTTAAGAGATATTATAAACAGTTTTTCATTCAAGATATTGAAGTCAAGCTCCAACGCACATATTCTTTACCACCTTCTCCGTGGCCGCGCAGGCGACGCACTGGAACTGGCCCTGGCTGTCGACTTGCACGACGCTGTTGGCCGAAGCGCAGAGCCGGCAGGTCCCGCCCGCGTCGGGGCTCCCGTATCCGGAGTCGCCGTTGCAGCGGCAGAAGTACGCCCCGTTGAACTGGCTCGCGTGGGCGTTCAGAGCCGCGCAGTTCTTGCAGCTGCCGGCGCTCCCGACAAACTGCAGGTTGAAGTTGCACATGCAGAACCCGGGGTATCCGAAGTGGCCGGTCGAGGAGTCGCAGAAGCACGCGCCCGGCTGACCGGCGTGGCCCGTGGATGTGTCGCACTTGCATATTAATGTATCTGGATTATCATCATAAGGAACATTTCCCATATATTAGTTACAACCGCAAGATTTAACACCGTTACTGTCAACAATTTTAGTTAAACCGATTTCAAAATTGCAATAACAGCCGCCGGAAACGCCAGCGTATCCAAAGTGAGAAATACAGTAACATGTTTTAGAGCTTTAGTTGTATTTTTCAAACTCTGGGCAGGTTTAACAACCTGAATATGTAAAAATCAAATCAACTGAAGTGCAGTTTGTGCATATCCCTTAGTATAGAGCGAAATCTGGCTAAGAGCATGTGCATGCTCCTGAAATTCCAGCATATCCGTTAAAATAGTCACAGATACATTTTTATATTGAGCTTGCGCGGAATATCTCATGAACAGGGCAATCTTAGCATCCACTTTGCGTAGCTATTTTAGCCTGGTCCCAACAACTCGTGCAGCTATCCGTGCCCGTGTATCCTTTATTAATATCGCACGAACAGACACCAGAAACTCCTCCATACCCAAACGCAGCATTACAAATACACTTATTTTAATCGAAATTCCATATTTCTTTCAGTTAATTGCAAGTTGATTAACAAGCGGATTTATCTTATTTATCAGCTCTAAAACAATCAGTACATACTTAATTAGCACTATGTGATGCAAAACCGTTCGCGCGATCGCATGAACAAAATCCATTAAAGTCATAAATGCTTCCAATTCCATATTTTTAATTACAATTAATGCAAGAACGTCCGTCAATGCTTGGAACTTAACCGTCAAAACACTATTCGCACCTTCCGTTCTTAAATATTTAGTTCCATTCCACTTAACATTGTTCACACATATTCGTGGCAACATTAACGATTTGTCCTTTTTGCCAGCAATCCTCGCAAAGGGAATTATACATTCCTGCGAATCCGTTTTGAGAATTGCACTCGCATGTTCCGGTATAAGAAGGAATGCTACCAGTACCGAATCTAAAAGCACAGGTAACGCACTGTGTTTTATCGAAACTGGGAATTAAACCTGGAGGGCAATCATTACATTAAGTAACTTACAAAACTTAATTCGCTGAGCAAGAAACGCAAGAACTCCCATCCGCATATTAACCCAACCTCTTACAATCTGTACAAAAGCTATTAGATTCCCCGGCGTAGCCGTTTGCATTATCGCATTTGCATCCGGACGCTCCATCCCATATTGAGCCCTGATTGTACAATATCACACAGTCGTCGTTGCTGACTGCGCTTTTGAGGCCGATCGCTTTGACGCACCGGCCGTCGAACGAGGTTTCTCCGATTTCCTCGCAGGATTTCACGCACTTCGACTTGTCAGCACTTAAAAACTTCAGACATACACAGCTTTAAAAGTCGGCGGATGGCTAGAAATTGTCAGTGCAGCTAAGCGTGAGCATGATTGAATAGAACGAAATCATGTATTGGAAGTGGAACACATTTAATTAGCATACTTGATGCAAATGACGGAAGATATCTGTGTTTTATAAGATCATTGGTGAGTTATTAAATAAAATTATACTACAGATTTAATAACATGTAATCGGATGGATTCCGAGTTCTATCAACTTGGAGATCATGGACGCCATTTCAAGCGGTTTCTGCAACCACAACAGATTGACTTCGCTTGTAAATATGGAATCATCAAAGGTTGTTCTGGTTTTGCCAAAGTTTATGTAATCTATATTCGGAAGAGAAGATGCGTTGCATGTAAACATACAAGTTATAATATTCTGTGATTTCAAAAGTTGACTGAAATGAATGGGAAAGAGATTTATGTTTCAAAATATTAAATATATGTGTGTATTAATATTTTCATTAGACTTCGTAGCGGCAATTGATACTACATATCGTTTCACTTATTTACATTCAGTGGAGTTTAATTAATGGCCAGCTTCAAGTGAATGATCTTGTTTTTATTGCTTTCGTCATAATACCAGACCAGGTTTGCATCTTATCCTAACGCTATTCACAAAGTGATGTTTGCGTCTATATTTCAAATAAATAAAACGTTGTGTAATTATTTTGTCATCGTAACACACATTATCAGATGCTTGAATTTTAGCATTATATGATGTGGAAAATATTGAGAATACACCATTTACACACTAAATAAATATTTTCATTCCATTTGCATTTTACAATAAGTTGAGTACTACCACGAGTTACTGCTTCTAACGCTGATCAAACTGTGTCTACACCTTTTGGCACTTTGAGATTGTCTTTTGTCATGTTTTCGTCATAGTTCCTTGAAACCACTTTTGTTGTGCATTCTATTTCTTTGTTCAATGTTCTCTTGTTCTTGAAGTTCTAAATAGATGTTGCACTGGCCTCATATTTTTATCTTTTGAGTATAATCATCAACAGTCGATGTAACTTCTTTGAATAACATAATGAATGTTACAATTTTTTAACATTGATTTTACAGTTAGAGGATGCATTGCTAGATCAGAATCTGATCAGATGTGACGACGATATATATTGATACAATTTTGTTCTAGTTGGCTTATTCCGAAAAAAGAATTTAATATCTACCTTATATCTTATAAAAAAGCAATATTTTAGAATGATTACATTTGGCGAATAAACCAATATAATTACAGCTTTTAAATATATTATACTCCGTTTTTCATTCAAGATATTGAAGTCAATCTCCGATTACCACGAGTTTTCGTAAATTCCAGAGATAATGCACGCGTTCTGTAAAGCCGAGCGTACATTATTTGTAAGTTTATCATTGATTCTTCACTTCATCATACGCTGATTCCGACAGCAAACATTATTACGAGCCAGCGCCGTGGTAGTTTAGAGACGATATCTGTGATTAGCTAATATATAAATGTAAACGATATAAAATAGATCAACCAGTTCTACTACTTAGTATATGGTGGAGAGAAGATACTATAATAAAATCTATAATATACTATAAGCAATAGAATTTATGTACAGATTCATTAAAATACAATTACTCCACTTTAAGCAACGAATATTCATATTTTCAATCTTCAGTAACTTAAACCTACATATATACTTAAACCTACATAAATATGTCAGGTATGAGGCTAGTAAGTTATTATTAGCTAGTTGACCCAAGTGACTACTGTACCTATTTCATTTACTATTATGACAGTTCTTGAAAGTTATGAACTGGTTTCAAAGGCTTAAGTGAAATTCTGTTACTTCAAGTTACTAACATATACAATATTATATTTTTAAACTTGGCTTTGGTTCATGTTATTAAAATAATTATCCAAACTATAATATTTATTTCTTAAACATCTATATGAACTATATTAAACGAGGTTATTGTAATACTCTTCGAGACCATGGACTACTATAACTACCTTACTACCGCTTATCGACTAATTAATCAAAGCTTTGTTGGTCCAAAATCGACCCAAAAACTATATAAAAGTTGATTTTTAACAACTAGTAGAAGCTTTGGTCCAGGCTCAAGTGATCTATAGATCACTATAATAGTAATAATTACTGGGACTATATACTAGACTCTGTTCGAACTTCCTCTTTACTTCCATTTTTGTAAATCTTGGTAACAAAAATCTCATTTTTGAGCTGTATAATTAGGGAAATTCGAAAGGCGATGACAAGAAAATTTAGTCTCTCAAAGAGAAGATCGCCAAATTGTAAAGAGAATTGCAAAGTTAATTAGATACAGCGGCGACAGTGATGCGTAAATTCAAAGAAACCAAAAAGAAGCATGACGACAAGAAGATCACTTAAAAGACCAACAATGCCGAAGCTTAAGGACGCTCAGAAGCAGAAAGAGAAAAAGCCCCCAGTCTAAAAGTCACAAGATCAAAACCACTAAAAAGCCCCAATCGAGCGCAAAGTCTCCTCAAAAGGAAACTTAGAAGAAAAAGAGGGGAAATAACCTGTCTTAGAAAATCCTGTCATAGCCAAAATAGCTCTGTAATTAGGAAATACGTAAAGAGTCGTCAAAAGTGTGAACTTTAAATTTAATCAAGTTAATTAATTGTATTTAAATCGAGCTCATTAGTCCATCGAATAGCGAAGCTAACGCGCCGTTGCGCAAACGCACATGTTATCGACAATCTTCTCCGTGGCCGCGCAGGCGACGCACTGGAACTGGCCCTGGCTGTCGACTTGCACGACGCTGTTGGCCGAAGCGCAGAGCCGGCAGGTCCCGCCCGCGTCGGGGCTCCCGTACCCGGAGTCGCCGTTGCAGCGGCAGAAGTACGCCCCGTTGAACTGGCTCGCGTGGGCGTTCAGAGCCGCGCAGTTCTTGCAGCTGCCGGCGCTCCCGACAAACTGCAGGTTGAAGTTGCACATGCAGAACCCGGGGTATCCGAAGTGGCCGGTCGAGGAGTCGCAGAAGCACGCGCCCGGCTGACCGGCGTGGCCCGTGGACGCGTCGCACTTGCACGACACGGATGGAGAAGCAGCGTCAAGCACGTGGCCATTGCTCGATTTACAAACGCATGACTTAACGCCGTTATTATCGATGGCTTAAATCAGACCGACTCCGAAGTTGCAGTAGCAGCCGCCAGAAACGCCAGTGTAACCTAGCGAAGAATCGCAAACGCAGGCCTTCGTGCTTGGATTTATTTTTTCAAACTCAGGACAGGCTTGGCATCCGGAAGGCGACGTGACTTAGTTATTTTACGCGCAGTTCCAGCAAACGCCCAAAGTAAGAGCGAAACCAGGCTGCGAACAGGAACACGAGCCTGGTAGCCCAGAGTACCCTTTTGAAGAATCACAGCTGCATTGAGACAATGAGTTGGGAGCAAATACTTCGTTTGCCGGGCAATCTTAGCATCCGCTTATCGTAGCTATTTTAGCCTGGTCCCAACATTTTGTGCAGATATCAATTCCAGCGTATCCTTTATCAATATCGCAAGAACATGCGCCCGAAACTCCTCCGTACCCAGAGGCAACATCGCAAACGCACTTTTTCTAGGCGGAATCCCATGTTTCCTTCGTCCCACACGCGTTAGAACAAAGTTATTTGTCTTATGAGTCAGATCTGAGACAATCGATGCATTATGAATTTTCTCCAAAAGCCACAAAACCGTTCGCGTTATCACAAGAACACGTTCCTATTTAATTAATATTATAAATACTACCAATCCCAAATTTTTATCTACATGTAATGCAAGAACTCCCATCTTTGTTTGGAACCAAGCCGTTCGGACATTCTTCACACCTTCCGTTCTAAAAAATTTTGTACGAAACTGAGTCACAAGGACGACACTCAAATTAGGCAGCAATTTATCTCAGTCTCCAACAATCGGTGCAAATAGAATTAGATGGCCCAACAAAACCTTAACTATTATCACATTCGCATGTTCCATCGTTTGGAGAACTAATGCTCCCAGGACCATATTTGGTAAAACAAGTTACACAAGAAGTGTTATCTGCGCTTATAACCATCATAGAATTGCAATCATAGCATTAATTATTCTTAAAAAGCTTGTTTCCTGAACATGAAACACAAGAAGATCCTTAAACCACCTATCCTAATCTCCAACAATCTGTACAAAAACTATTTACATCACCAACATAACCATTTTCATTATCGCATTTGCATCCAGATACTTCATCCCACATAGATCCTTAATTATACTATTTAATACACTCTTCAGTGCTGGTCATCACGTTATTAGGTACACAAGTAGCTCCCGATACAAATTAATTTATTTCCCAACAATCAGTACACATGCTATTTTGTTCTCCAGCGAAGCCTTATCTATTATTACATTTGCACAATCCTACAGGGAAATATATGCTCCCGACACCATATTTAGTGGAACAAGTCACACAAGATATTTAATCTGAACCGGGAACTAAGTTTGAAGGACACTCTTAACATACTTTATCCTTAAATATTTTATTCCCAGTGCAAGGTTCGCACTAATTATTATGAGCTTATTATTTTTACACCCAACAATTTATACAATCGCTATTTTGAGCCCCGACAAAACCTAATGCAAAATCACATTCACAGCCATGTATAGCATAATAATATCTGCTTCCCACATATATTTCAGTACATTTTATACATGATATTTAATCTGCACCAACCAGCATGTCTTTATCCCAACAACTAATGCAAAGACTATTCGGAGCTCCAATATAGCCATTTGTTCTATCACATTTACATAAAGTGTTCCCATCCCAAATGGATCCTGGATTAAACCACGCCTTACATTCTGCATTGTTTTTAAAGCTTTTTGTTACACATGATAACCGATCTTAGCTCATAACCATATTCACTGGGCAATCTTTACATTTAAGATCCTGAAGAATTTTACCATCAATACATTCAACGCACAGATTTCCGTGTGCTTCTCTACCGTTATACGAACAATTAGTACATAAATTATTAGGATCTCCTGCGAAGTTGTTTGCATTATCGCATAAGCATCCAGATGCTCCATCCCAAATTGAGCCCTTATTATACTATGTTACGCAGTCGTTGTTGTTGGCCGCGCTTTTGAGGCCGATCGCTTTGACGCACCGGCCGTCGAACGAGGTTTCTCCGATTTCCTCGCAGGATTTCACGCACTTCGACTTGTCAGCACTTAAAAACTTCAGACATACACAGCTTTAAAAGTCGGCGGATGGCTAGAAATTGTCAGTGCAGCTAAGCGTGAGCATGATTGAATAGAACGAAATCATGTATTGGAAGTGGAACACATTTAATTAGCATACTTGATGCAAATGACGGAAGATATCTGTGTTTTATAAGATCATTGGTGAGTTATTAAATAAAATTATACTACAGATTTAATAACATGTAATCGGATGGATTCCGAGTTCTATCAACTTGGAGATCATGGACGCCATTTCAAGCGGTTTCTGCAACCACAACAGATTGACTTCGCTTGTAAATATGGAATCATCAAAGGTTGTTCTGGTTTTGCCAAAGTTTATGTAATCTATATTCGGAAGAGAAGATGCGTTGCATGTAAACATACAAGTTATAATATTCTGTGATTTCAAAAGTTGACTGAAATGAATGGGAAAGAGATTTATGTTTCAAAATATTAAATATATGTGTGTATTAATATTTTCATTAGACTTCGTAGCGGCAATTGATACTACATATCGTTTCACTTATTTACATTCAGTGGAGTTTAATTAATGGCCAGCTTCAAGTGAACGATCTTGTTTTTATTGCTTTCGTCATAATACCAGACCAGGTTTGCATCTTATCCTAACGCTATTCACAAAGTGATGTTTGCGTCTATATTTCAAATAAATAAAACGTTGTGTAATTATTTTGTCATCGTAACACACATTATCAGATGCTTGAATTTTAGCATTATATGATGTGGAAAATATTGAGAATACACCATTTACACACTAAATAAATATTTTCATTCCATTTGCATTTTACAATAAGTTGAGTACTACCACGAGTTACTGCTTCTAACGCTGATCAAACTGTGTCTACACCTTTTGGCACTTTGAGATTGTCTTTTGTCATGTTTTCGTCATAGTTCCTTGAAACCACTTTTGTTGTGCATTCTATTTCTTTGTTCAATGTTCTCTTGTTCTTGAAGTTCTAAATAGATGTTGCACTGGCCTCATATTTTTATCTTTTGAGTATAATCATCAACAGTCGATGTAACTTCTTTGAATAACATAATGAATGTTACAATTTTTTAACATTGATTTTACAGTTAGAGGATGCATTGCTAGATCAGAATCTGATCAGATGTGACGACGATATATATTGATACAATTTTGTTCTAGTTGGCTTATTCCGAAAAAAGAATTTAATATCTACCTTATATCTTATAAAAAAGCAATATTTTAGAATGATTACATTTGGCGAATAAACCAATATAATTACAGCTTTTAAATATATTATACTCCGTTTTTCATTCAAGATATTGAAGTCAATCTCCGATTACCACGAGTTTTCGTAAATTCCAGAGATAATGCACGCGTTCTGTAAAGCCGAGCGTACATTATTTGTAAGTTTATCATTGATTCTTCACTTCATCATACGCTGATTCCGACAGCAAACATTATTACGAGCCAGCGCCGTGGTAGTTTAGAGACGATATCTGTGATTAGCTAATATATAAATGTAAACGATATAAAATAGATCAACCAGTTCTACTACTTAGTATATGGTGGAGAGAAGATACTATAATAAAATCTATAATATACTATAAGCAATAGAATTTATGTACAGATTCATTAAAATACAATTACTCCACTTTAAGCAACGAATATTCATATTTTCAATCTTCAGTAACTTAAACCTACATATATACTTAAACCTACATAAATATGTCAGGTATGAGGCTAGTAAGTTATTATTAGCTAGTTGACCCAAGTGACTACTGTACCTATTTCATTTACTATTATGACAGTTCTTGAAAGTTATGAACTGGTTTCAAAGGCTTAAGTGAAATTCTGTTACTTCAAGTTACTAACATATACAATATTATATTTTTAAACTTGGCTTTGGTTCATGTTATTAAAATAATTATCCAAACTATAATATTTATTTCTTAAACATCTATATGAACTATATTAAACGAGGTTATTGTAATACTCTTCGAGACCATGGACTACTATAACTACCTTACTACCGCTTATCGACTAATTAATCAAAGCTTTGTTGGTCCAAAATCGACCCAAAAACTATATAAAAGTTGATTTTTAACAACTAGTAGAAGCTTTGGTCCAGGCTCAAGTGATCTATAGATCACTATAATAGTAATAATTACTGGGACTATATACTAGACTCTGTTCGAACTTCCTCTTTACTTCCATTTTTGTAAATCTTGGTAACAAAAATCTCATTTTTGAGCTGTATAATTAGGGAAATTCGAAAGGCGATGACAAGAAAATTTAGTCTCTCAAAGAGAAGATCGCCAAATTGTAAAGAGAATTGCAAAGTTAATTAGATACAGCGGCGACAGTGATGCGTAAATTCAAAGAAACCAAAAAGAAGCATGACGACAAGAAGATCACTTAAAAGACCAACAATGCCGAAGCTTAAGGACGCTCAGAAGCAGAAAGAGAAAAAGCCCCCAGTCTAAAAGTCACAAGATCAAAACCACTAAAAAGCCCCAATCGAGCGCAAAGTCTCCTCAAAAGGAAACTTTAAAATAAATAAAGAGGATACCTGTCAAATCATAGCCAAAAGATGGTCAAAATGAATAAAAAACGATAACTGACGCAAAATAGGAAACCGAGCCTATATTAACGAAAGCCTAAAAGAACTCCAAATGGAATATCAGAAATAGTTTATCTAACAAGAAAGTACTACGAAAGATATCAACCTAACTAAACCATATGATATAGCAAATCCATTAATACTCCCAAAAATTAGGAATTTGCAAAAACAAATAATCTAAAAAGGAACATAGGAACCTAATCAAGTTAATGAAACAATGCATCAAAGGCAACCATCACCAAACAATGCCAATACAGCGGAACAACCTCCCGTGCAAGCCGAAGGAAATAACGAGCAAAGAGAAACTGAGACGCGAGAACCAGTTTCTGGAAATTAAGTTAGCGAATCAGGTAAAACTGGTCCGCTAACGACTCAGTGAGGGCCTTGTTGGGTCTTTACTGAGTGGGCATAAATGACGGGTTGAGCCCGTTTTGAAAGTGGAAACACTGGCGTGCGAGAGCCTATGTTTCGCTTTCGAAAGTCTCAATGAAGTCTGTTTGTGCCGTCTCGAGAAAGTGAGATATATATATTACTTGGTTATAAGTATTTTGACTGCGAATAAACCGACATAATTACTACTTTTAAGAGATATTATAAACAGTTTTTCATTCAAGATATTGAAGTCAAGCTCCAACGCACATATTCTTTACCACCTTCTCCGTGGCCGCGCAGGCGACGCACTGGAACTGGCCCTGGCTGTCGACTTGCACGACGCTGTTGGCCGAAGCGCAGAGCCGGCAGGTCCCGCCCGCGTCGGGGCTCCCGTACCCGGAGTCGCCGTTGCAGCGGCAGAAGTACGCCCCGTTGAACTGGCTCGCGTGGGCGTTCAGAGCCGCGCAGTTCTTGCAGCTGCCGGCGCTCCCGACAAACTGCAGGTTGAAGTTGCACATGCAGAACCCGGGGTATCCGAAGTGGCCGGTCGAGGAGTCGCAGAAGCACGCGCCCGGCTGACCGGCGTGGCCCGTGGACGCGTCGCACTTGCACGACACGGATGGAGAAGCAGCGTCAAGCACGTGGCCATTGCTCGATTTACAAACGCATGACTTAACGCCGTTATTATCGATGGCTTAAATCAGACCGACTCCGAAGTTGCAGTAGCAGCCGCCAGAAACGCCAGTGTAACCTAGCGAAGAATCGCAAACGCAGGCCTTCGTGCTTGGATTTATTTTTTCAAACTCAGGACAGGCTTGGCATCCGGAAGGCGACGTGACTTAGTTATTTTACGCGCAGTTCCAGCAAACGCCCAAAGTAAGAGCGAAACCAGGCTGCGAACAGGAACACGAGCCTGGTAACCCAGAGTACCCTTTTGAAGAATCACAGCTGCATTGAGACAATGAGTTGGGAGCAAATACTTCGTTTGCCGGGCAATCTTAGCATCCGCTTAACGTAGCTATTTTAGCCTGGTCCCAACATTTTGTGCAGATATCAATTCCAGCGTATCCTTTATCAATATCGCAAGAACATGCGCCCGAAACTCCTCCGTACCCAGAGGCAACATCGCAAACGCACTTTTTCTAGGCGGAATCCCATGTTTCCTTCGTCCCACACGCGTTAGAACAAAGTTATTTGTCTTATGAGTCAGATCTGAGACAATCGATGCATTATGAATTTTCTCCAAAAGCCACAAAACCGTTCGCGTTATCACAAGAACACGTTCCTATTTAATTAATATTATAAATACTACCTACTCCATATTTATCATTGCAAGTAGTACAAGAATTTCCGTCTATGCTCACAACAAAGCCGTTTGGACATTCTTCACACCTTCCGTTCTAAAATATTCTATTAACATTGCAAGAAACACAAATCGAAGATTAAACAATTTTTCCAAGCCACCAACAATTGGTGCAAATGGAGTTTTGAAATCCTGCGAAACCCTTCATTTCATCGCATTTACAGGTTTCAAATGACATGTAAATGCTTCCTTCACCATACTTAGCCGAACAAGTCATACATTCGTTTTTATGTAGATTTAAAACCAAATTCATTTTAGAACAGTTCTAACAACTACTTTCATGAAAAACTTCAAACGAGTTATCGCAAGGAACGCATGAAGATCCGGAAACAATTTTATTTTATCTCCAACAATCTGTACAAAAGCTGTTCGGTTACCCAGCAAAACCGTTCGCGTTATCGCATTTACATCCAGAAGCTCCATCCCAAATTGATCCTTAGTTAAATTTTGCAATACAATCTTCAGTGTTAGCAACATTATTAGATAAACATTACTTATAATCTTTACTAGGAACAGTGTTAGCTGGGCAATCTTAACATATATGCTCCTAAAGTACTTAATTACCAGTACAAGAAACACAATAAGTTCCAGAAGCCTCTAAATTTTATATCCAACAATCTGTACATAAATTATTTTGATCTCCGGCGAAACCTTAGCTATTATCACATACACACGTTTATTCATAAACTGATTATGATTTCAAATATATGCTCCCAACTCCATACACGCTAGAACATGAAATACACGACTTTCTATCTTAGCTAATGATCTAATTTATATCTTAACAACGTGTGCAAGTACTGTTAGTTCCTCCAACATAACCAGAATAAAAGTCACACATGCAGTCAGGATTTTACCAATTACTAAAATCAACTACAGAGCCAATACCAAATAAATCTACGCATTCTTAGTTAGAATAAACGCTTTTAAACATAATTTCTTTGACGCACCGGCCGTCGAACGAGGTTTCTCCGATTTCCTCGCAGGATTTCACGCACTTCGACTTGTCAGCACTTAAAAACTTCAGACATACACAGCTTTAAAAGTCGGCGGATGGCTAGAAATTGTCAGTGCAGCTAAGCGTGAGCATGATTGAATAGAACGAAATCATGTATTGGAAGTGGAACACATTTAATTAGCATACTTGATGCAAATGACGGAAGATATCTGTGTTTTATAAGATCATTGGTGAGTTATTAAATAAAATTATACTACAGATTTAATAACATGTAATCGGATGGATTCCGAGTTCTATCAACTTGGAGATCATGGACGCCATTTCAAGCGGTTTCTGCAACCACAACAGATTGACTTCGCTTGTAAATATGGAATCATCAAAGGTTGTTCTGGTTTTGCCAAAGTTTATGTAATCTATATTCGGAAGAGAAGATGCGTTGCATGTAAACATACAAGTTATAATATTCTGTGATTTCAAAAGTTGACTGAAATGAATGGGAAAGAGATTTATGTTTCAAAATATTAAATATATGTGTGTATTAATATTTTCATTAGACTTCGTAGCGGCAATTGATACTACATATCGTTTCACTTATTTACATTCAGTGGAGTTTAATTAATGGCCAGCTTCAAGTGAATGATCTTGTTTTTATTGCTTTCGTCATAATACCAGACCAGGTTTGCATCTTATCCTAACGCTATTCACAAAGTGATGTTTGCGTCTATATTTCAAATAAATAAAACGTTGTGTAATTATTTTGTCATCGTAACACACATTATCAGATGCTTGAATTTTAGCATTATATGATGTGGAAAATATTGAGAATACACCATTTACACACTAAATAAATATTTTCATTCCATTTGCATTTTACAATAAGTTGAGTACTACCACGAGTTACTGCTTCTAACGCTGATCAAACTGTATCTACACCTTTTGGCACTTTGAGATTGTCTTTTGTCATGTTTTCGTCATAGTTCCTTGAAACCACTTTTGTTGTGCATTCTATTTCTTTGTTCAATGTTCTCTTGTTCTTGAAGTTCTAAATAGATGTTGCACCGGCCTCATATTTTTATCTTTTGAGTATAATCATCAACAGTCGATGTAACTTCTTTGAGTAACATAATGAATGTTACAATTTTTTAACATTGATTTTACAGTTAGAGGATGCATTGCTAGATCAGAATCTGATCAGATGTGACGACGATATATATTGATACAATTTTGTTCTAGTTGGCTTATTCCGAAAAAAGAATTTAATATCTACCTTATATCTTATAAAAAAGCAATATTTTAGAATGATTACATTTGGCGAATAAACCAATATAATTACAGCTTTTAAATATATTATACTCCGTTTTTCATTCAAGATATTGAAGTCAATCTCCGATTACCACGAGTTTTCGTAAATTCCAGAGATAATGCACGCGTTCTGTAAAGCCGAGCGTACATTATTTGTAAGTTTATCATTGATTCTTCACTTCATCATACGCTGATTCCGACAGCAAACATTATTACGAGCCAGCGCCGTGGTAGTTTAGAGACGATATCTGTGATTAGCTAATATATAAATGTAAACGATATAAAATAGATCAACCAGTTCTACTACTTAGTATATGGTGGAGAGAAGATACTATAATAAAATCTATAATATACTATAAGCAATAGAATTTATGTACAGATTCATTAAAATACAATTACTCCACTTTAAGCAACGAATATTCATATTTTCAATCTTCAGTAACTTAAACCTACATATATACTTAAACCTACATAAATATGTCAGGTATGAGGCTAGTAAGTTATTATTAGCTAGTTGACCCAAGTGACTACTGTACCTATTTCATTTACTATTATGACAGTTCTTGAAAGTTATGAACTGGTTTCAAAGGCTTAAGTGAAATTCTGTTACTTCAAGTTACTAACATATACAATATTATATTTTTAAACTTGGCTTTGGTTCATGTTATTAAAATAATTATCCAAACTATAATATTTATTTCTTAAACATCTATATGAACTATATTAAACGAGGTTATTGTAATACTCTTCGAGACCATGGACTACTATAACTACCTTACTACCGCTTATCGACTAATTAATCAAAGCTTTGTTGGTCCAAAATCGACCCAAAAACTATATAAAAGTTGATTTTTAACAACTAGTAGAAGCTTTGGTCCAGGCTCAAGTGATCTATAGATCACTATAATAGTAATAATTACTGGGACTATATACTAGACTCTGTTCGAACTTCCTCTTTACTTCCATTTTTGTAAATCTTGGTAACAAAAATCTCATTTTTGAGCTGTATAATTAGGGAAATTCGAAAGGCGATGACAAGAAAATTTAGTCTCTCAAAGAGAAGATCGCCAAATTGTAAAGAGAATTGCAAAGTTAATTAGATACAGCGGCGACAGTGATGCGTAAATTCAAAGAAACCAAAAAGAAGCATGACGACAAGAAGATCACTTAAAAGACCAACAATGCCGAAGCTTAAGGACGCTCAGAAGCAGAAAGAGAAAAAGCCCCCAGTCTAAAAGTCACAAGATCAAAACCACTAAAAAGCCCCAATCGAGCGCAAAGTCTCCTCAAAAGGAAACTTTAAAATAAATAAAGAGGATACCTGTCAAATCATAGCCAAAAGATGGTCAAAATGAATAAAAAACGATAACTGACGCAAAATAGGAAACCGAGCCTATATTAACGAAAGCCTAAAAGAACTCCAAATTGAATATCAGAAATAGTTTATCTAACAAGAAAGTACTACGAAAGATATCAACCTAACTAAACCATATGATATAGCAAATCCATTAATACTCCCAAAAATTAGGAATTTGCAAAAACAAATAATCTAAAAAGGAACATAGGAACCTAATCAAGTTAATGAAACAATGCATCAAAGGCAACCATCACCAAACAATGCCAATACAGCGGAACAACCTCCCGTGCAAGCCGAAGGAAATAACGAGCAAAGAGAAACTGAGACGCGAGAACCAGTTTCTGGAAATTAAGTTAGCGAATCAGGTAAAACTGGTCCGCTAACGACTCAGTGAGGGCCCTGTTGGGTCTTTACTGAGTGGGCATAAATGACGGGTTGAGCCCGTTTTGAAAGTGGAAACACTGGCGTGCGAGAGCCTATGTTTCGCTTTCGAAAGTCTCAATGAAGTCTGTTTGTGCCGTCTCGAGAAAGTGAGATATATATATTACTTGGTTATAAGTATTTTGACTGCGAATAAACCGACATAATTACTACTTTTAAGAGATATTATAAACAGTTTTTCATTCAAGATATTGAAGTCAAGCTCCAACGCACATATTCTTTACCACCTTCTCCGTGGCCGCGCAGGCGACGCACTGGAACTGACCTTGACCGTCGACTTGCACGACGCTATTTCCAGAAGCGCAGAGCCGGCAGGTCCCGCCCGCGTCGGGGCTCCCGTATCCGGAGTCGCCGTTGCAGCGGCAGAAGTACGCCCCGTTGAACTGGCTCGCGTGGGCGTTCAGAGCCGCGCAGTTTTTGCAGCTGCCGGCGCTCCCGACAAACTGCAGGTTGAAGTTGCACATGCAGAACCCGGGGTATCCGAAGTGGCCGGTCGAGGAGTCGCAGAAGCACGCGCCCGGCTGACCGGCGTGGCCCGTGGACGCGTCGCACTTGCATATTAATAAATCTGGACTGTCAAGAATATGACCAGTATTTTAATTGCATCCGCAAGATTTAACACCGTTACTGTCAACGATTTATGTTAAACCGATTTCAAAATTGCAATAACAGCCGCCGGAAACGCCAGCGTATCCAAAGTGAGAAATACAGTAACATGTTTTAGAGCTTTAGTTGTATTTTTCGAACTCTGGGCAGGTTTAACAACCTGAATATGTAAAAATTAAATCAACTGAAGTGCAGTTTGTGCATATCCCTTAGTATAGAGCGAAATCTGGCTAAGAGCATGTGCATGTTCCTGAAATTCCAGCATATCCGTTAAAATAGTCACAGATACATTTTTATATTGAGCTTGCGCGGAATATCTCATGAACAGGGCAATCTTAGCATCCACTTTGCGTAGCTATTTTAGCCTGGTCCCAACATTTAATGCAGATATCCGTGCCCGTGTATCCTTTATTAATATCGCAAGAACATGCGCCCCATGCGCCACTATACCCCGATGCCGCATCGCAAACGCACTTATTCTAAGAAGAATTCCATATTCCTTTCGGGCTGCAAGTGGATTCGCAAGCGCTTTTATCCTATTGGTCGTCTCTGAAGCAATCTGTGCACACTTAGTTTGCTTTTTCTGATGCGAATCCGTTCGCAATGTCGCATATACACCCTCCCAATTCGGCATTTACATCGTAAATGCTCCCAGTTCCGTATTTTTGGTTGCAAGTGATGCAAGATCGCACGTCCATATTCGGAACGAAACCTGCTGGGCATGGTTCGCAATTTCCGTTCTTAAAAACAACGTTAGTTTGAATTTGTTATGGTAGTTCTTCGTCTTCGTCAGCTTTTCCGCACAGTTCGCATGTTCGCTCACTAATGTATTTTCCATCTCGCCAACAATCCACGCAAACATGATTAGACCCGTAGAAGCTTACAAATCCACTTTATTTGTCACATTCGCAATTTCCGTCCTACGTGGGGAAACTACCAGCGCCGTATTTAAAAGCACAGGTTACGCACTATGTTTAATCTAGGCTGGGAACCAAATCTACTGGACAATCTGAACATTAAGTACTTTACAAAACTTAAGTCGCTGGACAAGAAACGCAAGAACTCCCATCCGCATATTATACCAACCTCTTACAATCTGTACAAAAGCTATTAGAATCCCCGGCGTAACCGTTTGCGTTGTCGCATTTGCATCCGGACGCTCCATCCCAAATTGAGCCCTGATTGTACAATGCCACGCAGTCGTCGTTGCTGGCAGCGCTTTTGAGGCCGATCGCGTTGACGCACCGGCCGGCGAACGAGGTTTCTCCGATTTCCTCGCAGGATTTCACGCACTTCGACTTGTTGGCACTCAGCAAATCCAGGCACACACAGCTTTTGAAGTCGGCGGACGGCTGGAAGTTCTCGGCGCAGATAAGCGCGAGCAAGACTGGAAAGAACGATATCATGTATTGGGAGCGGAGTGCATTTAATTAGCATACTTGATGAAAATGACGGAAGATACCCGTGTTTTATAAGATCGGTGGCGAGTTATTAAATAAGATTATATTACAGATTTGATAAGATGCAGCCAGATCGGTTCCGAGTTCTTAGTGTTTGGAGACCACTTCTGCTATTTCGGGCGGTTTTAGCCACCACAACTGATTGACTTCGTTTACAGGTTATTGAATACTCGGATGCCGTTTTTGTCAGAGCCTCATTTTACAGAACGACTCTGTGTTTTCAATATTTGGAAGACAGACGCGTTGCCTGTAAAGCCGAGGTCGCGGGTCCGAGTCTTGCTGTTGGATCAAAGTGTTTGTAGTCCGAAGACGAAATGCGCTGAAATACAATAACCACCTCTTTTATGAAATAGTCAACCAGTCAGAGCAGTCTTTTCGACGTTAACGGAAAGACTTGGAGTCATTGACTACCGCCTGGATTATTCAGAAGCGAATTCGACGCCAAAACACTAGCTTATGCATCTGTGATTCACTTCCCAATGCTAAATTATTTTGGTAGCGATACGGTTTAGCACCAGCAGGTGCTGGGATTGTTTGGAAAGGATGTCCGTTGTTTACTAAGAACCGTGTCACCAAGAACGCATGAACTTATCTAAAACTGCAGGAAAGCAATTCCATCAATTCGCGCATGGAACATTAAAGTAGAAAGAATTATACATAGAATCGATTTTAATTATATATAAAAGAATAAATATATAAAAGATACTGAAATTAAAAGATGCTGAAATTAGTTTGTGGTAGTTTTATGTCAGAATTTATGTGATGAAGATGGAATGATTAATTAATTAAACTTTGGTTACAGTCGTTTTATAATTATTTTTTGTACCATGGTAAGAAAAATCTATTTTCAAACATTGCAGAGTGAGTAAGTTAGGTAAATAAATATTTTTGTTATTTTTGGCTATTTTTACATTCAGATCAATTAGAGCATCATCATAAGTGAATTTGGAATGAAATAATAATTATAATAATATTAAAAGCGAGTTCATAAGTCCATCGTATAACGTAGCGAACGTGCCGTTGCACAAACGCACATGTTTTTTACCACCTTCTCCGTGGCCGCGCAGGCGACGCACTGGAACTGACCTTGACCGTCGACTTGCACGACGCTATTTCCAGAAGCGCAGAGCCGGCAGGTCCCGCCCGCGTCGGGGCTCCCGTATCCGGAGTCGCCGTTGCAGCGGCAGAAGTACGCCCCGTTGAACTGGCTCGCGTGGGCGTTCAGAGCCGCGCAGTTTTTGCAGCTGCCGGCGCTCCCGACAAACTGCAGGTTGAAGTTGCACATGCAGAACCCGGGGTATCCGAAGTGGCCGGTCGAGGAGTCGCAGAAGCACGCGCCCGGCTGACCGGCGTGGCCCGTGGACGCGTCGCACTTGCACGACACGGATGGAGAAGCAGCGTCAAGCACGTGGCCATTGCTCGATTTACAAACGCATGACTTAACGCCGTTATTATCGATGGCTTAAATCAGACCGACTCCGAAGTTGCAGTAGCAGCCGCCAGAAACGCCAGTGTAACCTAGCGAAGAATCGCAAACGCAGGCCTTCGTGCTTGGATTTATTTTTTCAAACTCAGGACAGGCTTGGCATCCGGAAGGCGACGTGACTTAGTTATTTTACGCGCAGTTCCAGCAAACGCCCAAAGTAAGAGCGAAACCAGGCTGCGAACAGGAACACGAGCCTGGTAACCCAGAGTACCCTTTTGAAGAATCACAGCTGCATTGAGACAATGAGTTGGGAGCAAATACTTCGTTGGCCGGGCAATCTTAGCATACGCTTATCGTAGCTATTTTAGCCTGGTCCCAACATTTTGTGCAGATATCAATTCCAGCGTATCCTTTATCAATATCGCAAGAACATGCGCCCGAAACTCCTCCGTACCCAGAGGCAACATCGCAAACGCACTTTTTCTAGACGGAATCCCATGTTTCCTTTATACTGCATGTAGCTGAACATGCTGATTTGTCTTAAGCGTCTGATCTGAGACAGTCAGTACAAACAGAATTTTCATCTAAGGATGTAAAACCATTGATTTTATCGCACACACACAAATATAAATTAACATAAATGCTCCCGATTCCATATTTTTAATTACAAGTAATACAAGAGAGTCCATCTTCGCTTGGAACTAAGCCATTAGGACAGTTTTAACATATCCCATTTTAGAGAACCACGCCTACCCCTCCACATGGCTAGCATAAATGAAAATCATCATTAATAATTTTTCCTTATCGCCAGCAATCAACACAAACAGAATTTACATATGCTCCAATACCTTTTCCTACAAAACCTTTTGATTTATCGCATACACAATCTTATAAGTTTAATGAGATACTACCAGTACCATATTTGAGAATACAAGTCACACATGACATGTGGTCAAAGCTTGGTACCGTATTAGTAGGACAATTCTAACATATATTATTTTAAAGAACCTAATATCCAGTACAAGGAACAACACAAGAACTACCAGCAGCATATTAACTCAACCTCTTACAATCTGTACAAAAGCTATTAGAATCCCCGGCGTAACCGTTTGCGTTGTCGCATTTGCATCCGGACGCTCCATCCCATATTGAGCCCTGATTGTACAATGCCACGCAGTCGTCGTTGCTGGCAGCGCTTTTGAGGCCGATCGCGTTGACGCACCGGCCGGCGAACGAGGTTTCTCCGATTTCCTCGCAGGATTTCACGCACTTCGACTTGTTGGCACTCAGCAAATCCAGGCACACACAGCTTTTGAAGTCGGCGGACGGCTGGAAGTTCTCGGCGCAGATAAGCGCGAGCAAGACTGGAAAGAACGATATCATGTATTGGGAGCGGAGTGCATTTAATTAGCATACTTGATGAAAATGACGGAAGATACCCGTGTTTTATAAGATCGGTGGTGAGTTATTAAATAAGATTATATTACAGATTTGATAAGATGCAGCCAGATCGGTTCCGAGTTCTTAGTGTTTGGAGACCACTTCTGCTATTTCGGGCGGTTTTAGCCACCACAACTGATTGACTTCGTTTACAGGTTATTGAATACTCGGATGCCGTTTTTGTCAGAGCCTCATTTTACAGAACGACTCTGTGTTTTCAATATTTGGAAGACAGACGCGTTGCCTGTAAAGCCGAGGTCGCGGGTCCGAGTCTTGCTGTTGGATCAAAGTGTTTGTAGTCCGAAGACGAAATGCGCTGAAATACAATAACCACCTCTTTTATGAAATAGTCAACCAGTCAGAGCAGTCTTTTCGACGTTAACGGAAAGACTTGGAGTCATTGACTACCGCCTGGATTATTCAGAAGCGAATTCGACGCCAAAACACTAGCTTATGCATCTGTGATTCACTTCCCAATGCTAAATTATTTTGGTAGCGATACGGTTTAGCACCAGCAGGTGCTGGGATTGTTTGGAAAGGATGTCCGTTGTTTACTAAGAACCGTGTCACCAAGAACGCATGAACTTATCTAAAACTGCAGGAAAGCAATTCCATCAATTCGCGCATGGAACATTTAAGTGTCCGGTGTAACTTAAAAGTGATACTTCTCGATTTCTGCTCATATCCGTGAATGACCCCATTAAAATATGAACTACACTCAATTTTCGCGACTTGATATAAGAGTGAATATTGGAGGATTCCATATATGATTATAATTGTTTTCGGACGGTCTGCTCTTTATTCACACGCTTTCACCATATTACCTATTTCCGGTGCTGTGATTGTTTAAAGACAGATAACTGTGATTTGCTCAATCAAATAATAAAATAGATTTATCCTATAAGAATATGTGGATTTACAGCAACATGTCTCTATACATAGATTATAAATCCAACAAATAGTATTATTTATAAAGTCGATATATTAGAACGATATATTAGATATACAATATAATTAGGTTAAGTTATAAGGTTGAGTTTATATTTACTTATTCGTAGCGTTTCAGTCAAATTTATATTAATACAGAAAACGAAAAAACTCGATAGTTTTTGCAGAAAATAATCGATTTGCTGGCCACTGTAATCAAAAGTGGTGTGTGAGTAATTTAATTAGTATTAATATATAAAGTTAGTTGGAGTCTTAATTATATAAAACTCACTGATTTTCCTTGAACTCTTCCTCCTTCTTACATAAGTTACGTTTAGGTTGGGACTAGTTGATAATATAGTCCGATTTGCCACAACTATAGCTCCGTTCGCTCAATCAATAAAGTTTATAAAAGTTTATAAATACTTTGAAATAATTTTTCGTGTCCTGAATATTGTTATTGCTAATTTGAGGGCTCAAGGATCAACTTATTAATTTTGAGACTAAAACTTTTTAATACATTTATTTATTTAATAATACATTTTCATCATCATGTCACTCAATCAGTAAGGACTATAGCCATCCATTGTCTATTTTCTATTGCACAAGTTTTCATTGCCCAGACAATAGAATACAATGAAGTATAGGACAATAAGAGCATATATTTCATTGCTAAAGTGGAATATAATTCACTTATATGCATAAAATAAAAATGTTCGCTCTCCAATATTTTTCACACCTCAATAAATGCAACTCGAAAGTCAATCTTTACAATTATGATTTAAAGGCTAAAAACGGCTTCCATAATAATTATAATTGCCTTTTATTGTCTAAACTTTGTTTTAGCCTAAAAAAGAAAAAACGATGAAAATTAAAATGTCATTTTATATGTTATTGTGTCACACAATAGAGATAATGATTGTCTTAGCAATTATTGTCAAAAGTGCTCTTATTGTCTATTGTTGGATGGCTATAGTAAGGACCATTTTGGGAATTTCTAAAATTTAAGTTGCCTTTATGTGGTTTCATTTTAATTAATTAATGAAAGGCCTGAAACAAATTAATATTATATCCGCCATGATTTGCTCGTCCTTTTAGCATAGATTTCTAAAACCGTTAAAGTTATGAGAATTTGTTTACAAAGATCTTTACATTTTCTAAATAACTTCAACCATCTTCAACCTTGGCACGAATCCTTTCTGAAGGCCATTATAAAGTCCAAGCTGTTGTTCAAGAAATTTATTAACATAATTTTAGAAGTTATTATCAGCTTTTATTGTCTTTCTCTATAAATACAATATAGTGGGAGTTAGTGCGAGACTGAATCTTTATGACAAATACGATTTAAATAGCTCATCTAGAAGCTGTTGATGAACCTACCTCAAGCAGACTAAGTGCAATAAATTTGTTTCTAACGAACTAAATATTAAAGTTCAAATATAATAAGAATATATTAGAATGATAATATTTTGTGAATAAACAGATATAATTACTACTTTTAAGAGATATTACTGTGGTGTCCGAGCCAACTTTGATTTTAACAAATGTTTATGTAATAATTGCGCTTGAAAATTAAATCACTGTATTTATGCTAATTATAACATATTCAATTAATTCTGCGGTTCATTTCTTTTTCACTTCATCCTTCAAATGACGAAGCACACACGAAGCCGACGGATCACAATACAAGAGCGTCGCATAATGATGAGAATGTGAGAAACAGAATCACAAACTGTTGCAACCAAGAAATACATTGCTTGTTGCCTTCAATGTAGTCTCCAAACTGTTTATTCCATTTTAAGCACTTTGAAGTTACAGGCAAGCTAGAAGCTTCTCATGCCGATAATAGTGTCAGAAAATTTGACTAAGCTGAGATTTTCGCGTTGTAAATATCGCCAGAGCCATAGATTCGAAACTCGACGAATCATAGCTGAAAAATACTAAGCCCTTCGTGGAATTTCCATGTCTCTAACAACGGTATCTCGTCTCCTGGCCAAATTCAGTTTAAGCTTCTATGTTGCTAAGATAAAGCCAAAACTTACCGAAAAGCATAAATTGGAAAGTTTGAACTTTGCTCGAATGAACCTGAAACAACCAATTGAATATTGGAGAACTTTTTAGTATACCGATGAGTATCGCTCAAAATGCTATGCAAATCGAGCGAGTAGAGTGCTTAGAACACCTAAAGACGAGTGGAATCCGAAGTATTTTCTCGAAGTGTAAAATATGGACTGTTTTCGTGCATGATCTATAGTACGATTAGCTATAGATATAAGGGTCCATTATGGTTTATGCTGTGCGGTACGACCATGAATTCAATTGTCAATTCTTAAGTTCTCAGACAAGTTACACTTCCATCACTTAATAGCATAACTTGAAGTTGCAACAAGATAACGCCCCGACACATTTTAGTAAGTATATGAAAAACTTTTATACTGCTAACAACATTGAGCTCTATCGCTTTCCAGTAATGAGTCCAGACTTAAATCCACTTTTTCACTGCTGGAATCCACTGAAGTCAAACATTTCCCCTGAAGAATGTACCACATATGACTTATTAAATGAAGAAGTAAAGAGGGCGTTGGAGTAAATCTCGTTAGATATCATCAATCATTTGATTGACTCTATGCCCAAAAGGTTAGAAGAAGTAATAAAATAGAAAGGAGACGCTACTAAACATTGAGTTAATATATAGTTAAAATTAATACAAAAAATAGTTTTGAAATAGTTAGTATTTTTTGAAATCAAAGTTGGCTTGGCGACCACAGTATAAACAGTTTTTCATTCAAGATATTGAAGTCAAGCTCCAACGCACATGTTTTTTACCACCTTCTCCGTGGCCGCGCAGGCGACGCACTGGAACTGACCTTGACCGTCGACTTGCACGACGCTATTTCCAGAAGCGCAGAGCCGGCAGGTCCCGCCCGCGTCGGGGCTCCCGTATCCGGAGTCGCCGTTGCAGCGGCAGAAGTACGCCCCGTTGAACTGGCTCGCGTGGGCGTTCAGAGCCGCGCAGTTTTTGCAGCTGCCGGCGCTCCCGACAAACTGCAGGTTGAAGTTGCACATGCAGAACCCGGGGTATCCGAAGTGGCCGGTCGAGGAGTCGCAGAAGCACGCGCCCGGCTGACCGGCGTGGCCCGTGGACGCGTCGCACTTGCACGACACGGATGGAGAAGCAGCGTCAAGCACGTGGCCATTGCTCGATTTACAAACGCATGACTTAACGCCGTTATTATCGATGGCTTAAATCAGACCGACTCCGAAGTTGCAGTAGCAGCCGCCAGAAACGCCAGTGTAACCTAGCGAAGAATCGCAAACGCAGGCCTTCGTGCTTGGATTTATTTTTTCAAACTCAGGACAGGCTTGGCATCCGGAAGGCGACGTGACTTAGTTATTTTACGCGCAGTTCTAGCAAACGCCCAAAGTAAGAGCGAAACCAGGCTGCGAACAGGAACACGAGCCGGGTAGCCCAGAGTACCCTTTTGAAGAATCACAGCTGCATTGAGACAATGAGTTGGGAGCAAATACTTCGTTGGCCGGGCAATCTTAGCATCCGCTTATCGTAGCTATTTTAGCCTGGTCCCAACATTTTGTGCAGATATCAATTCCAGCGTATCCTTTATCAATATCGCAAGAACATGCGCCCGAAACTCCTCCGTACCCAGAGGCAACATCGCAAACGCACTTTTTCTAGACGGAATCCCATGTTTCCTTTATACTGCATGTAGCTGAACATGCTGATTTGTCTTAAGCGTCTGATCTAAGACAATTAATACATTCTGAAACATTTTTGGAGGAAGTTGCAAAGCCATTAGCGCTATCGCAGGAACATCCTCCTACTGCGTTAATATTATAAATGCTTCCAATTCCAAATTTCTAGCCACAGGTAACACAAGAATTACCCTCTTTGCTTGTAACCAAACCAGTAGAGCATTTAATGCATTTTCCGTCTTGATATATTTTATTCATAGTTGCGTCGCACGAACGACACGTTGATGTAGCAGAATCAACAATTTTTCCAATCAGCTAACAATCAGTACAAATAGAGTTTAAAGGCCCAGCATAACCTTCAACTTTACTACATTCACAGATATCAGTTTTCGAGTAAACGCTTCCTTCTCCATATTTTGCTTTACAAGTCACACATTGTTTTTTATCTTAACTCATGACCATAAATGATTAAGAGCAGTTCTTACAACTACGTCCATTAAAAACAAAAGAATTAACGCAAGGAGCACAAGAGTATTCGGAAACAACTTGGCTTAATCTCCAGCAATCAGTACAAAAGCCGTTCGGATGCCCAGCGAAACCGTTTGCACTATCACATTTACACGCAGATCCTCCATCCCAAATTGAGCCCTAATTGAACTAGGTCAAGCAGTCTAAGTTGCTCATAAAACTACTTGGTGTAATGCACCATAATTTATCTTAACTCGGAACCGTATTTTCTGGGCAATCTTAACATTAATGATCCAAAAGAACTTTACTCCCTGCGCATGAAACGCAGATAGTTCCTTAAATCTCTTATGCTGCTCCCCAACAATTCGCGCAACGACTGTTCGGTTACCCAGTAAACCCTTTAGAAGTATCGCATTAACATTATTTTAGGGAATAAATTGCTCCAACACCGAATTTGTCAAGACACGAATCACAATATTATTTATCTGAGCTTATTATTTTACTCTAGTCCCAACAGTTAGTACAAATTGAACCAAAATAAAGATCCCCAACAAAGCCCTGAGAAATATCACATTTGCATTTTTTGTATTCTCCAGCAGAAAAAATGCTGCCCGTAATTGCATCTTAACAAGAAACACAGTGTTACGAATCCGCGCTGACTATTTATTATATTGTCCAACAATTTGTGCATGAGTTGATTGAAGTACCAACAAAACCTTAATATGTATCGCATACGCATTTTCCATCGGAATAAGCCACTCCATTACCATACAATTCATAGCATGAAACACATTTCATTAAATCTGAGCTAATTAAATAATTCATTTCTGAACAAAGTATACATTTGCTGTTTGGAGATCCGGCATAACCGTTCGCGCTATCGCATTTACATCCAGATGCTCCATCCCAAATTGAGCCTATTTTGAACTTAGCCACACATTCTTCGTTGCTCATAAAAGCTTTTACACAAGTTAACATATCTTAGCTGGGAATTGTATTTACTGGACAATCTTTGCATTAATATTCCTGAAGAACTTAATTCCCTGTGCATGAAACGCATATAGTTCCTTAAACCTCTTTTCCAATAGCCCAACAATTTGTACAATAACTGCTTGGTTAACCAGCGAATCCTTAAGAAGCATCGCATTAACATTTGTACTCCTCATCTTAAGAAAAAATGTTACCAGTACCAAAAACATCAAAACAAGAGACACAAGATAATTAATCTTAGCTTACTATTTAAATCTTATTCCAACAATTCGTGCAATAGTTGTTCGGACCCCCAGCATAGCCGTTAGCGTTGTCGCATTTGCATCCGGACGCTCCATCCCAAATTGAGCCCTGATTGTACAATGCCACGCAGTCGTCGTTGCTGGCAGCGCTTTTGAGGCCGATCGCGTTGACGCACCGGCCGGCGAACGAGGTTTCTCCGATTTCCTCGCAGGATTTCACGCACTTCGACTTGTTGGCACTCAGCAAATCCAGGCACACACAGCTTTTGAAGTCGGCGGACGGCTGGAAGTTCTCGGCGCAGATAAGCGCGAGCAAGACTGGAAAGAACGATATCATGTATTGGGAGCGGAGTGCATTTAATTAGCATACTTGATGAAAATGACGGAAGATACCCGTGTTTTATAAGATCGGTGGCGAGTTATTAAATAAGATTATATTACAGATTTGATAAGATGCAACCAGATCGGTTCCAAGTTCTTAGTGTTTGGAGGCCACTTCTGCTATTTCGGGCGGTTTTAGCCACCACAACTGATTGACTTCGTTTACAGGTTATTGAATACTCGGATGCCGTTTTTGTCAGAGCCTCATTTTACAGAACGACTCTGTGTTTTCAATATTTGGAAGACAGACGCGTTGCCTGTAAAGCCGAGGTCGCGGGTCCGAGTCTTGCTGTTGGATCAAAGTGTTTGTAGTCCGAAGACGAAATGCGCTGAAATACAATAACCACCTCTTTTATGAAATAGTCAACCAGTCAGAGCAGTCTTTTCGACGTTAACGGAAAGACTTGGAGTCATTGACTACCGCCTGGATTATTCAGAAGCGAATTCGACGCCAAAACACTAGCTTATGCATCTGTGATTCACTTCCCAATGCTAAATTATTTTGGTAGCGATACGGTTTAGCACCAGCAGGTGCTGGGATTGTTTGGAAAGGATGTCCGTTGTTTACTAAGAACCGTGTCACCAAGAACGCATGAACTTATCTAAAACTGCAGGAAAGCAATTCCATCAATTCGCGCATGGAACATTTAAGTGTCCGGTGTAACTTAAAAGTGTTTCTTCTCGATTTCTGCTCATATCCGTGAATGACCCCATTAAAATATGAACTACACTCAATTTTCGCGACTTGATATAAGAGTGAATATTGGAGGATTCCATATATGATTATAATTGTTTTCGGACAGTCTGCTCTTTATTCACACGCTTTCACCATATTACCGATGGACATACAATACACTTCTTGAAAATAATAAATACCAAAACAATTACTAAAACTTGTATCAACAATTCCTAAAAGTTTTCTAACAAAAGTTTTCTAACAACTAAAACTATTACTTTGTATATATAAGATAATTGTATAAGATCAACCTTTCAACAAATATGCTTTAATAAACAAAATACATTTATTCAATGATGATCAAAAATATTATAATAAATAACTATAGAGCAAGCCGGCGTAGCTTAGTGGTAGAGCGCAACACTTGTAATGTTGAGGTCACGGGTTCGACTCCCGTCGTCGGCTTTAATTGTAATTTTTAAATATTATTCATCTTTACATTAATTACTATATAAATTATATTTCATTTTTCACTTCATCAAATTATTATATAATATATATAGAAAGAACGATTAAGCTCGGCGGCCAACGTTAAAGCTGAAGAGGCAGCTGTGTTTAGTGTGATCGATAATGGGTTCATGCGGTTGCACTTCTCGTTCCTCACTGCATTCTTCCTGAGATGCGTCTCGGCCAAATCGGTTGCGGAAGGTAAGATCCCCCGGTTCAAAGTGCTGAGCTGCCGTCAACGAGCCTTGGCTGCGGAGGTGCGCCTAACGTACATAGGTGTGTCTAAAACTAATGATCATTCTCGTGAACTTACAGTTCCTGTACAGAAGACCGAACTAGTATAAACGAAAGTTAAGTGAGTGGGATATATAATATCTATAATATAAGTTTGAATTTCAACAATGAATCCTTGAGTAAGAATAAATAACTCAGCAATTCAATTTTGTCAATATAATAACATGCAGTGAGTCACTCAACAGCAACAATCCAAATTAAAATGATAATTGATTAAGTTATATTTCTGTTAGTCAAGAAATTATTTCAAATTTAGGTAATATATTTAAATAGTAGATAAATGTGAAATATGTCTATTTTGATACATAATTAAATCCATATTGCAATAAATAAAACATATTATCACACATAGAGTTGATTTAGGTCAACTGGCATATTGAATATGTTTTCTTGCTTGTGTATCCTGATGACATCTGAGTTGTCGTATTTCTTGACCACTTTCAGGGACGCGTGCTGTTTCTGCCTGCAGTATTTGGTAATTTGTCGGAAGAGCACGACAATCGCGATGAAGTACAGGGTGGATGTGATGATGATGGCCACTATCAGCCCGATGTTCTTATCCTCCGGGCCTGTGTACAGTTGCCAGCCCAGGGTGCCCACCGAGTACTGCTGGTCGTCTTCTATTGCGTACGTGTCGTTAAAATAGACTATGTTTAGCGGTTGCGCGTTGTACTGAACGTTGACCTGCGTGTTTCCGACCACCTTTATCCTCTGCGTGAGCCACTTGAGCTGCTGAACCTGGTACGAAACCGGGATCTTGCTCCCGTACAAGTTGTAGCAGTCGAAGGCAACGCACTTGCCAATGTGGAACACCTGGCTGTGCGTTCTGATCAAGAACCCGGTTTTTATGTTCGTGATGTCCAGAATTGAGTTGTCCAGGAACTGCCACCCGAGCAACCCAGTGAATTTTATTTCCATTTTCTTCACGTATTCGTTTGTTGGCGGCTCTGTTCCAGGTGCTGTTAGTGATTCTCCACAATAATAAAGTTGATTTTCTTTGGACATTATTAGCGTTGCGTTTCCGAGCGAGACCGCGTCGTACTAGCTAATATCTATAATTGCAATATTTAATTTAGGATCTTGGCACAATCTTCCGTTTTTGTTGAGCCCGTAAATGTACCTCTTCCCGTTTTTCAAGGTCATTTTAACCGCCCAGTCCATTTACTCTATATTTTGCACGTCCATTGCTTGGAAGGGGAACTCGGCAAGGTTCATTTTCGTCCACATACCCCTGAACTTCGTCTTCCCGTTGAATTCGGAGTCGAAATCGTTTCCACTGGCGTCTTTCGTGCACATGTTTGATTTGCACGAACCCCTGAAGTACAAGTTCTGGTCGGTCAAGAGGTAGTTAATTCCGAGATTATTATTTTCGGGGTCGAACATGCCTATTATCTGCACCGTTTTCTCTCCAGGGACGCCCTTCTCGAACATTCCGCTGTAAAAAGACCCGTTCTAGAATTTAACGAGCAATTAGTTATTGAATTTTGGCGGGATCGGAATAACTGATATTTGCTCCACGTTGTGCATAATTATTTTACTCCCGAAATCGGTCACCTGCATTACGGACCCGTTATGAAGCAAAACAAACGCAGAGGAGTTCAATACGTCAACTTGAGATACCTGCAACGATGGATTTATTATTTATTTTAACTGAGTGGTGTAGTTAAAGGTGAATGGAGACTCGCAGAGGTAGCCCGTTAACGTTTGAAGATCAGTTTTAACGGTTGACTTCCCACAGTCTAGCTGAGTGCACAAATCGGTCGTAGAATTGCACGTAGAACAGGAGAACGTAGAATCAATTGATAATTGAAGCGGAGAAGAGCAGTTCGAGCAGTACGTGCGGCCGAACACGTACACTGAGATGTTCGAATTGCACTTTCGCTGACATTCAAATTGATCAGCAGACGAAAGCATGAAATTGCAAGTGTCGTTGCAACGTGGTTGCTCGAAATCGAAAATGAACTGGTACTCGTAAAAAGCCGGACAAGAGGATTGACAATCGAAACCGGAAGCCGGAACGAATTTCTTGCCGGTCACCGCACAATTCTTCACACACCATGGACCATCTCTGAAGGTAACACACTCTTGAATGCACAGGAAAGGAGCGGCGTCATTCGTGTAAATCGCACAAGAATTAGTATTTCTGGCGCCGTTCACCATCCTGCATACATTCTAGTTCTACGATACGTTGTAGAAATCACACGTAGACACACAAGACTGATCAACTTCCGAGATGTAATTCGGGCATTCGAGGCATTAAGTAATGCTGTACAACGACTATTTACCATTTGGAAATTCACATCTTTCAATACAAAAGTTGTTGCCAAGTTAGTCTGTCTGGAAAAGCTTGGACGCGCACGAATCTCTGCAATATATTTGGTCCAGTTGAACGAATCTACTTGAACCGGTGCACTACGGCGTGCAGTAGAATTAAGTATACGAATACGGCTCGAAATACAATTTTTCGGTCGTGGGACAATATTTTACACAGACGCCTACCGACTTGTACAAAGACGCGTTTCTGGAATCGATGTAATCCGTCGGGCACGTAGAATAGCAAACACGAAGCTTTTGGTTCATCATTATCTGGGAGACATAGCCAGAAAAAGGTCCAGAGCATTCAGATATGCAGCGATAATCGGCGAAATTCACAAAATCAGGGCAGGTAAACATGCAAATGTTTCCAAGCGAGAATTTGTTAACCGGGTCTTAGAGACAGCTACTAGAGCTGCATTCGTTGTTTGAATACTGGAACTCGGCCGGATCGCACTGGGTCAAGCATTCGATTTAACCAGACATGATGTCTTTTCTGAAGAAATTAGGCGTTTCACAAACGTCCTGGCAGTAATACGTTGAGATGGCTTGTATCTTCGCATATATTTTGTTGGGACACATATTGGAACAGACGTACTGTCCGTTTTACAAAATCGCGTATTTCATAGTTGAAGGACATGATAACTGGCAAATTCCATTGTGGAGATATGTTCCTAGCGGACACAAATTCGTACACGTGTTGTTCAACAGCAAATACGGGGTCGGAGCCTAGCAATAATCGCATTGAACGTATTCGTTTATTGTTTAGTTTAACGGAGTATCGCACGAACTTAAACACTATTTTTGCTGCTCGTCAATTTTATAAACCTTGGGGTTACATTCTGTTTTGCATTCTTTTTGATTGTCGTAAAAGTTTGCTGACGATGGGCACGATGAAACACAAAACCCTATGTTGCCGCTCGTTCTTACGAATTTTTACAAAGAATCGCAAGCTCCTAAACATATTTAGTGGTTAGAAAGCGCTTGTTCTATGGAGGTGTTAAGTAAACAAGAATCTACGCATCTGTTATTATTGTTAACAATGGAATAACGTAGACTCGGACACGTTTTTATGCATTAAAGGTCGCCATTGCTCGGCATGAACGGATAGCTTGATGGACACTTTTAAACGCATATAATGTTGTTTTGGGAGATTACTATCTGTTTGAAAGTAGGATCAATATCCGAACAGTTATTATAGCACTGCTTCATCCCGCTTGGGCCTATCACATAGACAGGGCATGAGCTCACACAAACGTATTCTCCGTTAACAATCTGATATTATTTTGATTCGCACAAATCTACACAGTAGAAGATAGAGTCTTAGAGTAGATTATCTTGTAATTGACCGATTGGACACGTGTTAATACACAATCCCACGCCGTTAATAGCATACCTTGGATCGTTGATTAAGTAATTATTTACTCCAGTGCAAGATGGAACGCATAGTTGCTATCCGTTGTATTTTTAATACACATAGTTCTTGGGACAGGTAAACGAACACTAAAACGTTGCAAGATTTTCTACAAATAAAAGGCCGCAGCTCTACTAACAAAATCGGTTTAAATCTGTGTAGATATAGTTTCCTATTCCCGATATATTCACGCACAATCCGCTGTAACACTGCTATTTGAAAAGCACTTAATCCGAAGAACACAAGGAAACACACTAGCGAGCCTGCCCCACGGCTTCAAAATAAATGCATAACTAGCAGATCTTCTCCCCTTCAATTAGAGCGTATTCGTTATTCACACACGATACCACATACAAATATCTTGTGATAACTATTCCGTTTACTTGAATTTATTGGTGAATCTGCTTGTAAGGATAAGCAGCGGTCGACGATTATAAACACGTTTTTTCGTTTCCTTCCAGGTAGAAGTTGCACGATAAATCACAATACCACACGGCGCTTAGTTTATTAACAGCGGACTCGTCGCTACAGTTTTTAACGCACGAAGTCCCGTCCGTTCCTATTAATTAAAACTGTGTACTCGCGCACGATGATACGCACTACTTTCCATAGTTATATGGGATGAGGCCAAAGCAGTTTTCGAGGCAGATTTGTATGGTGTTATCGCTGGGGTGAAGATAGTAGTACTTTTAGCAGGAAACTGACATACACCTATATTTACTAACCGCCGTGACCTGCTGTTCAACCACGAACTAGCAGTATTGCTTACAAACAAAGCCGTCTAAAAACGGATGAAGGTCGGAACAAAAATCAACGCATTAATTTCGTCCGTTCGCGTCGACTTCGCTATACACGTAATTGAGCACAGAACAAGAATCTCCGCACCATAAAGAGGTTTGATCCTTTGTTTTATCGATCCTGTAAAAGTTGCAGGTGTCTACGCATATTTTTGTTTGAGTCATCTCGTCCCATCTATAGAACTGGCAGAAAGAAATGCATTTATTACGACTATTTGCAAAAATAGCCCCACAAGTAGATAAACACTACGTTTTACCACTCTAATCCACCAAACTGTATGGATTGAGGCCGCTGCAGGACGAAAGACACAGTTTTTAAGTAATGCTCTTAGGATCGTTCATGTATGGGGTGCATGATTACAAGCACTCGCTTCCATTTAAGTAAGAGTAAGTCAATGGACAAGATTGGTAGCATTCTTTCATACCGCTGGTTTTGTAATACTTGTCGCACGGCGCGTTAAGTTTTAAGCACTAAAACTAATTGGTGGAATTCAAGTTCATTACGTACATTCCAGAGGCACATAACTGAACGCACTTTTAATTGGTCTCGAGGTACTTTGCACTTGCCCCACAGCTGGAAGAATTCGATGGATAAAGATAGCACCTGGGTGTTCCACGATACTACGAGGACATGTCATAGTCTGGGTATTCTTACGGACAGACATCTAGGCAGACAAAAACAGCTACCATGTTATAAGTTGAATTTATATAGCCTTTAGGCATCGCACCACAACTTTAAACACAAACAGAGTTATTAGCCTCAGATACAAATCCCACGCAGAATGAAGCGCATTAAAAACCGTCATAAAACTGAGAACACGTTGAAACGCAGTAGGTTCCGGCCAGGTTTAAATATTTGGGAGAACAAGACGAATTGCTCATACAAGCGTCTTGATTCGCGTTTGGAATCTGATATTAAGGGCAGTTTGAGCAAACTTTTCCTTAGATAGTTTACGATAATTCACAGTTTTTAACGCATTGATAGCCGTTGTAAAAATCTGGGCAGGTTGAACAACAAATAGATATTGTAGTTATGTTTGGAATATTTATATAGTATTGACAGGTTGGAGACCCTGGCGTCTCGCAATAAGTTGGGTTCGGATAATTATCGAAAATGGAGCAGTCTTTAACGCATGTCTTAATCCTCGTACTGTAAGTTCCAGAGGGGCAAGTTCCAAAGCAACCGTTAACGGACGAATGATACTAATCATTAACGTACAAGAAATCTTAGCAGGTATCGGATTAGCAAACAGCACCAACGGAAGAGCCGATCGTAGTTATGCGATAAAATGAGCAAGAATCCACACAAGACAACCTGTTACTATCCAACAAAGTATTAATTGGACACTTTTAATAACAGTGTTTATTATAGCCAAATTATCCAGGAGGGCAGGTGGAGAAACAGCCATTTACGGTTTAGTGGTATTAGTCGTTGATAAACAAGAAATCTAAGCAGGTATCTGTTTAACAAAATGGCCCAACGGAAGACCCCACCATGGTTATTCGATAAAATATACATGAAGCCACACACGTTTGGCTGGCGCTGTCTATAAGTGTGTTATATGGACAGTCTATTTTACAAGATCCATCATGTCCAAAAGTTCCAGGCCAACAAGTAGAGACGCAGTACGTTCCGGCTTGGTTTAAATAATTTGGCGAACAATTACTTACACAAGCGTCTTGTAATGCGGTTGCATATTAGTTTTAAGGGCAGTCTGAACAAACTCCGCCCTAAAATATTTGGGTCAGCGGGCAGTTTACATTTGGCGCGCATTTAGAGTTTGCGAATTGATATCCAGCCTGGCAAATGCAAACTCCGTTGACTTTTGAATCTTGGAAATGAAGCGAGTTATCGCATTCTGTGCACGTCGAGCTCCCGTCTGGTAAATTCTTAATAAAGAAATTGGCCGCGCATTTGCACAATCCGGTAACTTTATCAACCTGGCTGTTTAGTGGATTGCACGATGAGCAGACTTATCCGTCTTAAAATTATTGAGCCCCACATGCTTTGAGGCATAGATAAGATCCGGCTGCCATAACTTGCCATAATGGGCAGTTCATCGGATTGTTATCTTCGCAAATCTTAGCCTATCCGTCAATAGAGTACTTCGAGCAGGACTTAACGCACTTGCTTCCTTTTCGTTCGAAGTAGCGTCCTCCGTCGTAAATATCGCTCAAGCAATTGTGGCATATATCCAAGGCCGTTTGAGCATATTATCCTGGGTCGCACTGTTATTGGCATAATCCAGTCGCTTTAATAGGCGTTGGCTGTTCGAAGCAGTCGTTATTCGCCTTTATTACTCCTTCGCAGACTCCCTTGTATATATTTTTTGATATCCCGTTCTGGTCTACGATGCGGAACATCCAGGCCGGTTTTTACATGCACAAATTATTAAACCTTGGATCAACTTGACCGCTGAGAACGAGAACTTATCCGTTAACGCACTAACCGGCTAATGTTGGTTCATTACAAACTGAACTGACCTTTATAGTTCCTACTGGGCATTAGTCGTAACATCCTTTTTTAAAACTGACAACAGAGCAAGAGGGAACTGATTGAGTTCCAGTTGAGAATTGGTCGAGGCCGAGGAGGCATTACCCTCCGCTTAAGTACGCGTTCAAAAATTTTGGGCACTCACTCCAGCATGATTTATTGAAAATTAAGGAATGAGAGGATGGGCACTGGAGCACACAAGTGGATTGGAAAAGGAGCTTAGCTGGATTTTAGAAGCATACATCGCGGGTTACGCACTTCTTCGATTCTATATCGTACACGTCAAAGCCGGAGCAGATAATCATCCTATCACTTAAAACACACACAGCCTTTGTATCTTCTTGGTATATTAAGAACTCGACACCGGTAAAAGGCGGGGTTAACTCAATCCCATTCGCGTTAAAGCGCCGTAGTGTCATTCCTTCTATTTCATAAAATTATTACAGATTCATCAGCAAAGATGCAGAATAAAGATCGGTAATTGCATTTGAATTGTTATTACCGTTCGAAACAACTGAGAAAGGGAACCAAATAGTGATCGGTAGTTTCGACTTGGAAACTTAGTCGGTCAAGCTATATGTGAAGTGGTTAATATTTTATTAATCGCTTAATTAATAATTACTAACGGAAATATTAACTGACTAACTGTTTATTTAATTATCAATCATGGTTCTTTGTACACTGCTAAAACTATTTAATACTTCTACGTTGTTTACAAAATATTTTAAGGAGCTGGACACATTTCTAAAATTATAGCTGCCCTGGAAGTTGGATGGATGATTGACAGAATCCAAAGAATTATCAATAACACCAAAAAACCTAGATAATTGTATTATATTTACTTTGGTGAAATCTTGCACAGAAAGATTTACAAATCCTGAGACTGATACATTGTCGAAAGTTCCTTTGATGTTTCCAAACGGCGATATTTGTACTAATTGATTATATACTGACGTATCTATAATAATTGAGGTGTTCAGATAAATATGAGCATTTGAAAGCAAACCGTATTGATCCACATCGAATAAGTTGTATAACGATGTTAAATTACCGCTATTATTAGTTATATTGTTATATAGTGATGCTGCTGTGATTATGCGGGCGTCCAACGTCGTGGAATCAGAAAAAATATTTTGGGCTGGATTCTACCATTTATCAAAGTTAAGCGAAGTATTTACGCTACATTGCTAAAGTGGATACCAGATTCGTGAAGAAAGCATCTAATCGCACAAAAACGAACTAGAGCCTATTACGTAAAGTACTCGTAACATTAAATGAGAGTGGAGCGGCAATTAATTGTATATTATTTATATTATCTTTTTCTGGAGTATTGAGATATCTTCTTCATTCTAAGATTCTTAATGTTAATGTATGCTAAAGTTGTTTCATGTTAAATTTGTGTCTTAATTGGATTTTATTGCCAATAACACAAAATAAAAGATAAAATATTATTAAATCTGTAGAGACTACTTTATATTTTTATTTGTAGGTCATTTTAGTGTTATATATTACATAATAGTACAATAATTTATATTGTTCATACATAAACATGATGATAATTCAAATCTATTGACATTAAATACTATTAAATAGGTATTCTAACATTATACTTGTTGTTATTAACAATAAAAAATTTTAGATACAAAATCAAATTATATCAAATTTCTTTCATTTACGCAAAGATATCATACTCTAATCATACAGCTGAAACGAAAAATGCAAACGATAATGTTAAGGAATTCATATATTTTTGTCATAGTTATAGAAAGCAAACACAACAAATAAGGTAGATACTTTGAACCTTAAGAAAGTTGAAATCACGATATCATTAACCTCTGGAAGCTGCATATATAAATATCTATTTAGCAAATCAATGAAACAACGGTAATCTTACGTTAACTATCCATAACTCCTCTTATATCAAAATATATGTAATTTCCTTTTTACTTCTTAGATAATCGTTTTTAAGAATTGAAATTATAAATATTAAATAATAAATATACTATTAATAATTTAGTTCATTTGTTCTAACCTCTATACCCCCAGTCTATTAATCTGTAGCAGCTGTTGAGAATCAACCCAAGTAAAAAGCAAATAATAATACTAAAATCGCTGAAAATAACTTTGAGTGCAATTCCGCCTATCATACACAGTGCACCAAACTCATATGGCATTAATTATCTTTTATCACCAAGTAGCTTCTCTCTATAATAATGGCTCATTAATAAACCAAGTCCGATTGAACCAAGAACTGGATTTTTCAAAAGCAAGCTGAAGAAACAAATGAGAATAGTCTGAATTACGATAGCTGTAAGCTCCTTATGTTCAGTGAGTGGTGTAAGTTTTTCTACTTTGATAGTCAGCTCACGTTTCAAGCCAGCTTAGCTTATTCCTTCTTATTTTTGAAGTTAAGATTTTAGATAGTTGAATAAATTATTGGTTACAAGATGAACACGTTTAGCTAAGGTGTTCTTAGTTGAGTTAGTTTCTTTAAGAATTTCTGATGTTTTAGATTGAATAGTATTCTTAATTTAATCAAATTATTTTGGGTCCATTGATTTTTAATAGAGGAGTGAATTAAAATAAATTAAATATATTATCGTTTTTGTTACTTATTAATTACCAGATGTAAATTTTCCACTTCCAGTTGTGACAAATTAACTCTCTTTTGTGTTTCGAATTTTTGTCTCAATAGAACTTTCCTGTCTTTGCATTAACGCTGCAATTTATAAAACAGAATGCCCATAATTTTAGTAAGTCATAAATTATAACGTGTCAAACTAAGTCCAAGGTTATGCTTTAGATACCATCAGTTTTACACAATTATTTGATATTTATGTAGTAGTTATTCGTACTCCAGCTTCACTTTAAGCACTTAATTCATAGCTTTTAAGAGTTTTATCAGAATCGCTCTTCGACAATGATTTTAACTTCTTTAGTTATAGATTTAACTTTTAGAGATGATTTGTTTCATTATGAATAGTAATTATTCAGGTAAATGAAATCTTTACAGAATATTGAGTATATGTATTATTTTATAGAATTGTGTGTTATAAAGCACCACTCCACTTGAATTATAATAATAATGCTGATGTAATCTAATTATTCTGAAGAAACAATAACATATTAAGAAACTACATAATATTAAAATTATTTATGTTCAATGAGTACATCATCCATTAATGATCCATAGAGTGCTATGTATATAAAATAATTAATTTCTCATAAAAATGAATAGTAAAAAGTAACAGTAAAGCGCATTGTTCCTAAAAAATAAAAGAGATATATTGTGTTTTATGAAGCAAGTAATTAGTATAATAGCTATTCTACCCCCATTCCCTTAGAGCCTTCATTCGATTGTAGGCCTTGGACTCAGACTGATTTACATCATATGTTAGAATTGTGGTGCTCTGGATACACAGATAGAGAATTTGGTATTAAAATGAACAGATCACCAAGGGCATGTAAATGGCAAATGGAAATCATTAGACTTCATTTAAGACACTTAAATGACACAATATTTAATAACAAACTAACCTTTACCACTTTAAAGAAAATAATGTACTGGGCTAATAATGCTGTCAGCTGCATCGTTACTCAAACAGAAGCTTGTAAATTTGACTTCACCATCGAAGAGCTTTTACTAATTTTAAAGGAATATGAAGTCTACTTTATTAAAGGAGAATAATGTTAATTATTTGAAAAATAGTGAGGGGTTTTAACATATTCGTATAATATATTCGTTGCAACTATATAATCTTCTGCAACTGAGTCCACATCTATAATAATCCACTTTTTCCAAACCATATTGACAAGGAACGTATCGTCGAGAATAATTAGTGATTCATCACTCTATCAATCTACTAATCAAAAAATATTTCTCCACTCCACAACTATGTACAACGCGTAGAATCAGCTTTTTTACTTCATGTTGATGGAGTCTGTGAAGTCTTTTTCCAACCCTCTTATTCCCTTTTAATTCGGCCAGAAGTATTCCTTATTGTAGTAATCTGCTTCAAACACTCAAATTCTTGAGGATTCGCTGAAGCCTTTTGGGTTCAAACCGGTTATAAAATCCGCTAAGTAGTTGCTTTTAACGGAGCCGTTCGCGTTCAAATTGAACAACACTCAAATTAAAAGCGCCTATTTCAATAAAGTTTCCTCGTTCTTAATTCAATTCGTTAAAGGAGCGTTCTTCGCGAAGGGGGTTCACGTGGACGTTGAAGTGGAAGGAACGGAAGATATAATCGTGAGAGCGGTCGTTTATGAAGGAAAGGTTAAACTTATGTGAAATAGTTATTAATTATTATTATATGGTATCATATTGTATCTTATAGCATGGTTAGATAATAAAAAATAGTTTTGTTTTGATAGGTCGGTTGTTATTGTCAGTTGTGATGAACAGTTTTGACTTATATTATAATTGAGTGATATTTGAACGAAATGAATATAAATATTTGAACGAAATGAAAATATTGTTATGTTGAAAATTATTATTTTATTTTAACTTATTATGAGCTAACGGGATGACATCAAATATTCAAAACCAAAAATATTTGTCAGAAATTAAAGATCATATGCTTTAGAATGTTGTTATTTTCGATTTTGAGTGAGATAGTTAACCTTTTAATTTTTAGAATTAGAAACATAATTAATCTATTGATTTCAAAAGTTTATGTTACCAAATTAATGTTAAATCTTAAATCTTAATTTTAACATTTATTTATTTTTTACCAATAAGTATATCATATATGATGCACATATATGCAGCATCCATTTACAGTTTAGTTAATGTTAACTAATTATACCTAATTATACCTAATTATTATTTAAAAGTTTAAATTAATATATTTATCGTTTTTCTTTATAACTAAAATATTGAGAAATTTATGTTTGTAATATCAAAATGATATTGATATTGATAAGAATATTGGGAAAACACGAATTTTTGCAATATATTTGGATATCGTTGGACGATTATTGTAATATTCACAGTATATTAAGTATATTAAGTTCTTTTTTCTGTTTATTCTTTTTTCTATATTTGTTATAAAATTGTTATGAAGTTTATGTTACCAAATTATTGTTAAATCTTAAATCTTAATTATAACTAATGTTGTTATAATGATTCACACACAGCGTCCATGTGCCATTAAATTTATGTTTAATAATAATTCTTAACCGAATTATACCTAATTTTAATAATTCAAAAGTTTAAATTAATAAAACACTATTTACTAACACTATTTACTAATATATATTTATTTAACATAAAATATTGAAGATAATATATTTAAAAATACAGATATCAAAATGAAATATTAAGAAAATATGAGAAAACATGAATTGTTGTTATTAAATATTTGGATATCAACGATTATGGTAATATTCACAGTATAGATAAGATTGTAAATATAATTGAAATTTGTTAATTTTGCATATCAATTATTCCATCAACATAACATATTTTGAGCATATAAACCGCTCACATACACTTCACAAAATGCTAACTAAATAATAAATATTGATGTTCGAAAAGACCTTGCTGGAACTAGTTAGTGCTATAGTGCATTAATCCATATCATCAAAGTAACTGCTATTCGAATTCACGCAAGAGATATTAATTAAGAATAGAAAAGGTCTTTGGAAGCAAATTGGAGATTAGATTAATGCTTCACAAATAGAAGTACACGACTTCTATTTCAACACGTGGTCTCTACAATTCTACGAAGATTGCAATCAATATAAAGATGAGATAAAGATCATTTTCCAATAAGTTATTAATAATACGTCAGATTACAAATTAGCAATCCATCAAAGCATTTAGACATTCCTAAAAGAATTCCCGGATAACAAATGCAACGAACGAAAAATATACTAGATGTTGTACCAATATGCGAAAAGTAACCATAAATTATTTGGAGTATAGCCAAAAGCCTATCAACTAAGTTTGACCATTTTCGAAAACTACGCCTTTCAAAGAGCGGTGAACACAGAATTGGAACAGTGAAGTGTACTCGATACTATATCTAGTAATAATATATTTATCACTATTTAATCTTTTTCATAAAAGAATTATTGAACAGCAACAATCGATATAATTATATACAAATGTAATTATGATATGAAATTATTGCTCACAGACAGGCTGCGATGTCACCAACAATTTTGACGCAGTCGTTATCCGCGTCGATAACAACTGAAAATCCATTCATAGAGAACACTTCATTCTTGATCAAGTAACACGCGTCCTTGATCTGTTCGTTCACCCAGCTTATAATTTCTTAGTTCTCCGGTTCAAGTTCAAATTCGAAGAACAAGTAAGTGAGGTCGTCTTCGGTTCTGAGCTTCGGGGCTCCTTTGAGAGATACTTTTTTAAATTCTTCATCTTGCATGAATACTATCAAATTCAGGGTTACATGATCTTTGAAGAGATCAATTGATGGGGTATCGATAACAGAGAATACAGATGGATTAGAATACGAATCGTTGTACTTGTGGAAGATGTACAAGAAGTTGTTCAGAGCGGCCTTGGCAATTGTGTACTCAATTTGCTTCTCATTCTTTACTATTGGAAGCGCATTGATCATCTGATGATTAATAAACTGATCTGACATATTTTTAGATGCAAAAATGTATCCAGACTTCATAAACACCAATTAGTTCAGCTCAACCAGCATATTCGAAGTGAAGCGGTCGTCTTTGACTAAGCTAGGATATTTAGGGTATTGTTAGTAATTTTACTGCTAGTTTTCAAACACCCACATATGAGTAAATATAAGATCAGACATCAATTATGGCATTAAATCTAGTAATTACATGTGTAGTTAAATAATTATCTATTTTTCAATGAGTTCAAATAATGAAGTTTTGCTTTCATATAATTCTACTGTCAAAATATTTGAATCAAAATAAATGCTAGAAATACCATATTTCAAATTTCCCTAACAATCAATATCTTGGAAGAAATCTAATCCATTGACTCGAAAATCAGATCCAGTGATATTTATTTGTCCATGACCATTATCATTTATATAAGGATAAGCCATTTCGTTTAAATTCCAACTAAAATTGAAAAGAATATTCGTGTTATGAGCTTCAAAACTTTTTGATTTAATATCTGCAAATGTATCATCAGTGTTCATCTCAATCAAAGAAATATTCTTAAAATCAATTTCATAAAGTACACCTTCAACAGAAATATTGAAGATCATACTAGGAAGATTATATTTTTATAAATATGAAGGACTTTATTATACCGTACACATAAGATATTATTGCATGCCTTTTTTATTCATAGAAAGCAACAGCGTAGAGTCTTCTTATATTAAAACTTGTGGGTAGTTTGGTAAATTGCAATATGACTGCAAACTATGAATTATTACGTAGACAAACATTTTAATGAGGAGTGGAGTACATTTCAGTTTAGTATTACTTTGCACTAATATAAGCATATATTGTATAGGAATCGTACTTAGAAAGGTATGGATTAAAAAAGATACCTGTATATACAAATGTTGAATTAACTACGATAATTAAATATGATTCAGTCTAATAATTGGTATAATAACATAATAATTAGTACAATAGTTTGTATCTGCACTTTTAAAATGTTATATACTGATTTGATATGTTATTGAATCAAAATAAGAATATACTATATAATAACTATCGCATGCGCGTTTCCATTATTAATTAAATTGTTAAATTATAACACAATAATTATCATACGAACGATTAGGCTCGACGTCCGACGTTAGAGCTGAAGAGGCATTATTGAATACCAGCTTTGTTTAGTGTGATCGATGATAGGTTCATTCGGTTGCGCTTCTCGTTCCTCGCCGCATCCTATTTCCTGAGATGCGGCTCGGCCAAATCGGTTGCGGAAGGTAAAATCCCCAGGTTCGAAGTGCTGAGCTGCTGTCAAGGATCAGTATGGCTAAGGGCATGCCATCAACGATCCTTCAGAATTTGAAAGCGGTAACAGCTCCATTGCTTCCTTAGAAACGCAGATGGTACGACGCAGGTGGATTCCCGTACAGATCGGCTTGCACGCAGCAGCCACGTTACGCCACATGGATGCTTATAACCAAGTCGGTGGTCGCCTTGGCTGCGGAGGTGCGCCTAACGTACATCGGTGTATCTAAAACTAATGATCATTCGCGTGAACTTACAGTTCTAAAAATAAACTAAATATTTAGTTTAGCTAAATATTTAATAATGCTATATACTATAAATAAAACCAATTATATTTAAATCTTGAATCTGAATTTATCTGAAATTAGCTTATAAAAACTAATTAGTTAATTTACTAATATTATAACTAATATCCAACCCTGGATTCTGTTTGCAAAATCGAATTTAGAACATGACAATGTCAATTCTCTAACAATGTCTAACTCTGAATAGCCTCACCAGACATCCTGGGTTAGAAATTAAATAATTAAATAACTTAAGCACTATTGAACTAACATTATTGATCATGTTAACTGTAAAATATAAAACTTAATATTCTTTTTTCTGTTTATTCTTTTTTCTATATTTGTTATAAAATTGTTATGAAGTTTATGTTACCAAATTATTGTTAAATCTTAAATCTTAATTATAACTAATGTTGTTATAATGATTCACACACAGCGTCCATGTGCCATTAAATTTATGTTTAATAATAATTCTTAACCGAATTATACCTAATTTTAATAATTCAAAAGTTTAAATTAATAAAACACTATTTACTAACACTATTTACTAATATATATTTATTTAACATAAAATATTGAAGATAATATATTTAAAAATACAGATATCAAAATGAAATATTAAGAAAATATGAGAAAACATGAATTGTTGTTATTAAATATTTGGATATCAACGATTATGGTAATATTCACAGTATAGATAAGATTGTAAATATAATTGAAATTTGTTAATTTTGCATATCAATTATTCCATCAACATAACATATTTTGAGCATATAAACCGCTCACATACACTTCACAAAATGCTAACTAAATAATAAATATTGATGTTCGAAAAGACCTTGCTGGAACTAGTTAGTGCTATAGTGCATTAATCCATATCATCAAAGTAACTGCTATTCGAATTCACGCAAGAGATATTAATTAAGAATAGAAAAGGTCTTTGGAAGCAAATTGGAGATTAGATTAATGCTTCACAAATAGAAGTACACGACTTCTATTTCAACACGTGGTCTCTACAATTCTACGAAGATTGCAATCAATATAAAGATGAGATAAAGATCATTTTCCAATAAGTTATTAATAATACGTCAGATTACAAATTAGCAATCCATCAAAGCATTTAGACATTCCTAAAAGAATTCCCGGATAACAAATGCAACGAACGAAAAATATACTAGATGTTGTACCAATATGCGAAAAGTAACCATAAATTATTTGGAGTATAGCCAAAAGCCTATCAACTAAGTTTGACCATTTTCGAAAACTACGCCTTTCAAAGAGCGGTGAACACAGAATTGGAACAGTGAAGTGTACTCGATACTATATCTAGTAATAATATATTTATCACTATTTAATCTTTTTCATAAAAGAATTATTGAACAGCAACAATCGATATAATTATATACAAATGTAATTATGATATGAAATTATTGCTCACAGACAGGCTGCGATGTCACCAACAATTTTGACGCAGTCGTTATCCGCGTCGATAACAACTGAAAATCCATTCATAGAGAACACTTCATTCTTGATCAAGTAACACGCGTCCTTGATCTGTTCGTTCACCCAGCTTATAATTTCTTAGTTCTCCGGTTCAAGTTCAAATTCGAAGAACAAGTAAGTGAGGTCGTCTTCGGTTCTGAGCTTCGGGGCTCCTTTGAGAGATACTTTTTTAAATTCTTCATCTTGCATGAATACTATCAAATTCAGGGTTACATGATCTTTGAAGAGATCAATTGATGGGGTATCGATAACAGAGAATACAGATGGATTAGAATACGAATCGTTGTACTTGTGGAAGATGTACAAGAAGTTGTTCAGAGCGGCCTTGGCAATTGTGTACTCAATTTGCTTCTCATTCTTTACTATTGGAAGCGCATTGATCATCTGATGATTAATAAACTGATCTGACATATTTTTAGATGCAAAAATGTATCCAGACTTCATAAACACCAATTAGTTCAGCTCAACCAGCATATTCGAAGTGAAGCGGTCGTCTTTGACTAAGCTAGGATATTTAGGGTATTGTTAGTAATTTTACTGCTAGTTTTCAAACACCCACATATGAGTAAATATAAGATCAGACATCAATTATGGCATTAAATCTAGTAATTACATGTGTAGTTAAATAATTATCTATTTTTCAATGAGTTCAAATAATGAAGTTTTGCTTTCATATAATTCTACTGTCAAAATATTTGAATCAAAATAAATGCTAGAAATACCATATTTCAAATTTCCCTAACAATCAATATCTTGGAAGAAATCTAATCCATTGACTCGAAAATCAGATCCAGTGATATTTATTTGTCCATGACCATTATCATTTATATAAGGATAAGCCATTTCGTTTAAATTCCAACTAAAATTGAAAAGAATATTCGTGTTATGAGCTTCAAAACTTTTTGATTTAATATCTGCAAATGTATCATCAGTGTTCATCTCAATCAAAGAAATATTCTTAAAATCAATTTCATAAAGTACACCTTCAATAGAAATATTGAAGATCATACTAGGAAGATTATATTTTTATAAATATGAAGGACTTTATTATACCGTACACATAAGATATTATTGCATGCCTTTTTTATTCATAGAAAGCAACAGCGTAGAGTCTTCTTATATTAAAACTTGTGGGTAGTTTGGTAAATTGCAATATGACTGCAAACTATGAATTATTACGTAGACAAACATTTTAATGAGGAGTGGAGTACATTTCAGTTTAGTATTACTTTGCACTAATATAAGCATATATTGTATAGGAATCGTACTTAGAAAGGTATGGATTAAAAAAGATACCTGTATATACAAATGTTAAATTAACTACGATAATTAAATATGATTCAGTCTAATAATTGGTATAATAACATAATAATTAGTACAATAGTTTGTATCTGCACTTTTAAAATGTTATATACTGATTTGATATGTTATTGAATCAAAATAAGAATATACTATATAATAACTATCGCATGCGCGTTTCCATTATTAATTAAATTGTTAAATTATAACACAATAATTATCATACGAACGATTAGGCTCGACGTCCGACGTTAGAGCTGAAGAGGCATTATTGAATACCAGCTTTGTTTAGTGTGATCGATGATAGGTTCATTCGGTTGCGCTTCTCGTTCCTCGCCGCATCCTATTTCCTGAGATGCGGCTCGGCCAAATCGGTTGCGGAAGGTAAAATCCCCAGGTTCGAAGTGCTGAGCTGCTGTCAAGGATCAGTATGGCTAAGGGCATGCCATCAACGATCCTTCAGAATTTGAAAGCGGTAACAGCTCCATTGCTTCCTTAGAAACGCAGATGGTACGACGCAGGTGGATTCCCGTACAGATCGGCTTGCACGCAGCAGCCACGTTACGCCACATGGATGCTTATAACCAAGTCGGTGGTCGCCTTGGCTGCGGAGGTGCGCCTAACGTACATCGGTGTATCTAAAACTAATGATCATTCGCGTGAACTTACAGTTCTAAAAATAAACTAAATATTTAGTTTAGCTAAATATTTAATAATGCTATATACTATAAATAAAACCAATTATATTTAAATCTTGAATCTGAATTTATCTGAAATTAGCTTATAAAAACTAATTAGTTAATTTACTAATATTATAACTAATATCCAACCCTGGATTCTGTTTGCAAAATCGAATTTAGAACATGACAATGTCAATTCTCTAACAATGTCTAACTCTGAATAGCCTCACCAGACATCCTGGGTTAGAAATTAAATAATTAAATAACTTAAGCACTATTGAACTAACATTATTGATCATGTTAACTGTAAAATATAAAACGTAATATTCTTTTTTCTGTTTATTCTTTTTTCTATATTTGTTATAAAATTGTTATGAAGTTTATGTTACCAAATTATTGTTAAATCTTAAATCTTAATTATAACTAATGTTGTTATAATGATTCACACACAGCGTCCATGTGCCATTAAATTTATGTTTAATAATAATTCTTAACCGAATTATACCTAATTTTAATAATTCAAAAGTTTAAATTAATAAAACACTATTTACTAACACTATTTACTAATATATATTTATTTAACATAAAATATTGAAGATAATATATTTAAAAATACAGATATCAAAATGAAATATTAAGAAAATATGAGAAAACATGAATTGTTGTTATTAAATATTTGGATATCAACGATTATGGTAATATTCACAGTATAGATAAGATTGTAAATATAATTGAAATTTGTTAATTTTGCATATCAATTATTCCATCAACATAACATATTTTGAGCATATAAACCGCTCACATACACTTCACAAAATGCTAACTAAATAATAAATATTGATGTTCGAAAAGACCTTGCTGGAACTAGTTAGTGCTATAGTGCATTAATCCATATCATCAAAGTAACTGCTATTCGAATTCACGCAAGAGATATTAATTAAGAATAGAAAAGGTCTTTGGAAGCAAATTGGAGATTAGATTAATGCTTCACAAATAGAAGTACACGACTTCTATTTCAACACGTGGTCTCTACAATTCTACGAAGATTGCAATCAATATAAAGATGAGATAAAGATCATTTTCCAATAAGTTATTAATAATACGTCAGATTACAAATTAGCAATCCATCAAAGCATTTAGACATTCCTAAAAGAATTCCCGGATAACAAATGCAACGAACGAAAAATATACTAGATGTTGTACCAATATGCGAAAAGTAACCATAAATTATTTGGAGTATAGCCAAAAGCCTATCAACTAAGTTTGACCATTTTCGAAAACTACGCCTTTCAAAGAGCGGTGGACACAGAATTGGAACAGTGAAGTGTACTCGATACTATATCTAGTAATAATATATTTATCACTATTTAATCTTTTTCATAAAAGAATTATTGAACAGCAACAATCGATATAATTATATACAAATGTAATTATGATATGAAATTATTGCTCACAGACAGGCTGCGATGTCACCAACAATTTTGACGCAGTCGTTATCCGCGTCGATAACAACTGAAAATCCATTCATAGAGAACACTTCATTCTTGATCAAGTAACACGCGTCCTTGATCTGTTCGTTCACCCAGCTTATAATTTCTTAGTTCTCCGGTTCAAGTTCAAATTCGAAGAACAAGTAAGTGAGGTCGTCTTCGGTTCTGAGCTTCGGGGCTCCTTTGAGAGATACTTTTTTAAATTCTTCATCTTGCATGAATACTATCAAATTCAGGGTTACATGATCTTTGAAGAGATCAATTGATGGGGTATCGATAACAGAGAATACAGATGGATTAGAATACGAATCGTTGTACTTGTGGAAGATGTACAAGAAGTTGTTCAGAGCGGCCTTGGCAATTGTGTACTCAATTTGCTTCTCATTCTTTACTATTGGAAGCGCATTGATCATCTGATGATTAATAAACTGATCTGACATATTTTTAGATGCAAAAATGTATCCAGACTTCATAAACACCAATTAGTTCAGCTCAACCAGCATATTCGAAGTGAAGCGGTCGTCTTTGACTAAGCTAGGATA
>CAXDID010000903.1:0-52602 GCA_963988835.1 Hexamita inflata | reverse complement strand
AGAACCCGTACTAATTCAGCTTGCGCTTATAATAGCCAAAGAATTACCTTGAATATGAGCTCATAATTGGGGCGTGCGTATACGTAGCTCACGACGCTAAAGGGGAATAACAATACATACTTGATCTGAGAAAGGTTACTGGTGAAGTCACCATGTTCCTCTACCAAGCAGGAATACTCAGCGAGCTACTCAGCGATGGAAAATGATTTAAAATTAATATATTTATCTAAATACCAATTATAAACATAACTATATACATAGTTCGTCTTAAAAACATGATATATTTACTAAAATGAAGAGTTTAGAAATAATAATAAATAATATATCTGAATGATAATATATCTGAATTTTAAACTTCATCAAACAGTAACTGTACGGTATAAAGTTCATTAATTGAAAACAAGTAATAACATCACTTGAACAAACTGAATTCAGAGAAACTGTTGGTACTTTGATCAGTATCTTTTGAAAATGCGAGATCAGGTTTAGTCACTTTAAAATTCAGCTAACTTAACTTGGAAACCTGTTTCGGTTTTTGAAATTCAATTATTGAATTTGAAGATAACAAATCTGATTCATTTACTCTCCTTTTAATAGACACATATTTAGTTTCACCATCAAGCTCTAAAATAATATGGTTCTCCGTAAACGATAGAGGATCTTTGTTAATTTCGTCGATAATAGATTTATTAGAAAACGTTTTGTAGTGGAAACATATTTTTAGCAATACTGTTAAGTGTAGATGAACAGGCGAATTATAATTTGTTATTTGTATTATTAATTCTAATTATATATATTTAATTTGATGCTAAATCTAAATATGACCGTATAACAGTCATATTGTTGTTATATACTATATTATTGTCCAATATATAATTTGAGGTTCATTTATATATATTAAATTATCGGCTCATATATATTATTACAGCATTACTCATTCTCTTTATTATCAGCACAGAAATCCCTATTCCGATTGTTGTATGTAGAATTTACATAAATAGATATTAAATATAGAAACAATGAATATCAATGAATTAAGCTCAATCTAACTTAATTACGATCATTAAAACAAACTAAAGTCTGATTCATCATCATGAGATGTGAATGTTAACTCTGGTCGTGTTACTTTAAAGTTTAACTAACTTAACTTTAATACTGGCTTTTCTTTAGGAAATTCAATGCAAGAATTAGAAGATTAATATTCAGATGCTTATTATTATCTCCTTACTGTAACATATTTATTAACTCCGTCCTAGTTTACTATTAAAGGTTGTTCTGAAAACGATATTGGTGCATTCATAACTTCTTCAATTGTTGACTTTGTGTGCATACTATATATAAAGTGGAAATATTTGTGCATTATCTATATTAATACATACGATTGATATTGTCATTTTAATTTGACTTTTTTATAATACAATTCCGAATTATTTAAATACAGTAGTGTATAATTTGAATTATTATGTTCAACTTGTAAATACTTATTATTATAAAGGTCATTGTGCTAATTTGAGCAGTGGTTCAATTATTGAGATCTAAAGCTTATGAAAATGGTATAATTCTTATGAAGTAAGGCAAAGTAAATCAAAGTTATGTTGATAAGATTCAACATTTAACGTATTTATTATAGGCAATTTCGGTTTAAAATGATATAGACATTTTTCATTTATTTGCATTAAAAATATAAACTTTAATTGTCAAATAGATTGATTAAAAATTTGACTAAATGTGGATCTGCATTTTCGTATTTCATTTTATATTCTTTCAATAATAAATCTTAATCATTTTTTAATAGGTGATTGCATTGCGCTTTTTAAATGATGCAAATCGCTACCATTTAAAAATTTATCGTTATTTATAAAGTTAAAATATTGTGGTGAATCGATTAATTATACTTGAAGTATTTCATTTATAATTTTGTCTTACCTTTCTTTAATTTGCATAAATAACTTATTATATTTTTGGGATAACATTAAAGTGGTGATGTAAACAAATTTATTATACAATTGGCAAAATATAGCTATCATATACGGTTCTAAAAATAAAAGACAACAAAATTAAATGAAACAGCAAATGTTCAAAATTGACACCAGATATTTACGTATGCGTTTATTCCTTCAAATTCAGCGTTCCTTCCATCAATTACTTTTACATCCACAATAATTAAATGAAGGCTGATTCTGGATCTGCATAAAATTTGTTAAAAAGGTTGTATACACCTGATCAATCTTTAATCTAAGCACCATCCGCAGCGCGTGTGGCATTGAATGTGGAGAAAGTCCCTATATCTGGGCATAATTCTCACATTTAGCCTCGAGTGCCAGTTTGTTACATTCCGGCGTAATTCGAGCCATCTCCGGACCAGGTGTCCAAGTACGGTCAGTAGTCGTTCCACTGCGTGCGTGAGTTGCATTTGCGCCTGACTGAGCAGTTGTAGATTGATTAGGAGCTTGAATTTCAGAAGGCTCACTATTAAAACTTGATGCCAGTATATCAAGCCCCGTTTGTGATGCCCATTGACTCGTACCCAGCCTTGAACCCGATAATCAGGCCAGAGCTGCCAATTAATCAAACTTCACAGGCAGGCTTCCTATAGTAGTTCAGGCTCATGCACGAGGAGCGCGTATCTGCTCTTCTCTTCCAAAATGAGCAGCGCAGACAATTAATCAACAGATTGGTTCTCCTCAAATCCCAATTATAAGATCACTTCTGCCCCTCACAAATAACACAAATTGAAGAGTCGAGGAGGAAGAGGACAAAGAATATTGACGGATTCGGACAGACCGCTCACCTGAGCAACTTCTCCCTTGAACAGGTGAACTAGGTGCTCGTGAACACGTTTAAGGCTCAGAACCAGTCAAATACCTCAGCTCAATTCGGTAAAACGCTCTGGAGGATGTCGCATTATTACTTACAGGTGTTCAATAAAATAGCTCTTACCGAATAAGATCTGAAAACCTCACCGGATTTTGAACGCACATTCTACGAGAAAGTGCACTAAAAGTATCCACATGAGCTCGTTAAACAGCCACAAGGGCTCAAAGGAGTAAATCTGAAGCCGTATCAAATGGACGGGCTACGATTTTTAGTTTCCATGTACCTAGGAAACGCACAGGGAAAAGAACCAGCAGTTGGCAAGAACGTATGCGGAGTGTGCGTAGCAGACGATATGGGTCTTGGTAAAACACTGCAAAGCATATCACTCATGCAATACCTAGTTGAAAAGAAAATACAGAAAAATATGCACCTCATCGTTGCTCCACTCGCAGTTAGCGATAACTGGATCCGAGAATTCAAAAAATTCGCCCCCGATCTCAACATCATCTCATACAAAGGAGCTGATAGAGAAAAAGCAAGACGTGAAATCACCACCAAGAAGAACTACTACACAGCAGTTATCACCACTTACGACTACGCTATGTCAGACCGCGCGTTCTTCAGAAAAATACCATTTGATATGGTTATCGTTGATGAAGCTTCCAGAATCAAGAATTGCAGATCTAAACTCATTGGAGTACTCAGAAACGATATCTAATGCAAGTTCAGATTACTACTCAGCGGTACACCTCTTCAAAATAACATTAGAGAACTCTTCACTCTGCTTCAGTTTATTCATGGATCTGTTTTCTAAAACTTTGATACTTTTGACCAGATATTTGGTAAAATTGTTACTACTGTTCAATTTGGAGAATCTGACGATGAAGACAAAGGATCAGAAGATGAGCCAGTACCTGACGAACTCAAAGAAAGCGATTTAGAAAGTGAATTTAACACTACAAATGCAAGTGAAGTTCGAGCTTCTGATGATGTGACACCAAGCGGAATTGAAGCTACCGAATAATTGGAATGTGAATCATCAACATTGACTCAGAGCACAACAGCTGGACATCATTCTGATAAGATGACTGATGCCGAAAAAGTGTTCATCATTCACAGACTGCATGGTATTATTAAACCATTCATGATTAGAAGAGTTAAATCCGATGTTCTGGATCAACTTCCACCTAAAGAAGAAATAATATTGAGATGCCCATTAAGTGGTTTATAACAACACTTATATAGCTTGGCTATTCAATAAGCTGGAAGAATATTAGATAATCAATACACAGAGACAAAATAAAATCTATCAGCGCTTCCAAAATATTTTATAAGAAATGTGGATATGTATTTGCGTAAGATTTGTAATCATCCTTATGCAGGACTTGAGTCATAATAGTTAAAACACTTGTATTACTATTTACTTAATGAAAGTTAATAGTTTATGGAGTCACATTAGTAAGCTAACTCAAAACTTTATCAAAAATAACTATAACTGTCACAGTAGGTAGTCAAAGAAGAAAAGCCAGTTGATTAAGCTGCAGTTGATCCAAACAAGCCTGAACCACCATCTTACATTCAAAACTTATATCTATCGAACGCTATGTGGCGTAATAGTGGTAAACTCGAACTATTACACAGAATTTTGTTAAAAATGAAGTAGACTAACCACAGAGTGCTTATATTCTCTTAGTTTAAGTCTATCTTAAATATATTAGAACAATTTTGCTTGGAACGCGAATATAAGTACTTAAGATTTGATGGTGACGTGAAAGATACAGAGCGTAACAAAATGGTTGGTGACTTCTCAAAAGAAGACAGTTAATACTTCATTTTCTTATTATCTACTCGTGCAGCAGCTCATGGTCTGAATTTGTAATCAGCTGATACGGTTATTATTTACGATTGCGACTTTAACGCGTTTTACGACTTACAAGCTCAAGATCGTGTGTATCGTATAGGCTAGACTAAATCAGTTAAGGTGTTTAAATTTTATACAAACACGACTCTGGAGTAGAAAATGTTGAATGCAGCTCAGGGGAAGCTTTAAATGGCTTCAACCATCATTGACGCTGGCGGTTTTTCGTAAAATTCCAAGGAAGAGCAGCGCAAGACAACAAAGGAAATAATCCTTGATGTTTTCAAATCCGGTTAAATTCTGTAATAGGACGTGCACATTTTGCAGGGTGCGGAGCTTAACAAAGCTCTTTCTCGTTCTGATGCCGAGTTTAGAATATTCGAGAACATGGATTAGAAGAGTGCGAAGGAGTGGTCCGAGTTCAACTTGCAGAAGGAGGTGCCTTAAATTGAGCAAAAGATTCCAGAAATTTTCTTGGAAGAGTAAGGCAACATATTAGAGTCTCTGAAGGAAAAATATTTAGCTGCTGAGTAGTACGAGGAGTAAATTCCCAAAAAAGACGGTCGTGGCCGCAAGAAGAAGGTGAAAGTTGAGGAGCTTGAAGCGCCTGAAACTGCAACCGAGTAGGACGGTGAAGAGGCCGAAGAGGAGGAGCTCCTGAGGCTCACCAGCATTCAGCAGTGGGTGAACAAGGACCTGTACTACACCGTGTTCAACGAGCTATAAAATTAAGATATAGTACCAAATGTGTACAGCTTCGTGTAAAATGTTGAGATTAAGCCGGCTGCTCAGCGTTATTCAAATCTATTTAAATTAACATTCTAGTACATGGCCCAAGAGGTTATTGATCAGTTTGTTTCCTCGTACCAGTTTGAGAACCTGAACGCCCTTGAGCTGTTTTCTGGCCCAGGAATTAACTTTGAGGGCACTTTCAACTCTCTCTCGTTTTACCTGAAGAACAGCTCCGAACTCGCAGATTACGGGTTCAAGTTCATAAAAAGTGACCGCACTCCAATCAAGGTCTTCTACAACACGAAAATACATTAATAACTATGCGAAAAGTGCGATACGGCTGTACTCCCTGAGCTTTTCAAGTCACAAATCGCATTCGCCTCCAGAATATTGTCAATTCTGCACGAATTATGCCGCTTCAGCTTGAAGGACGTTGACTACACAGCAGACGGATCCATTTCGGGCAAAAATCACCTGGAATATCACCCAATGTACCAGTTCTGGTCTTTGCCCACCGTTGAATAATTACCGGACTACTACACCATTGTTACCACCCCCATACCGTTCAAACTGATTCACTTCAAGGCGATTACGCTCTCGTACACGTCACTGGGATAATTCGTGTCTGATGTGCGCCTGGTATTCAGCAACTGCAGATTGTACAACCCGAAGACGAGCTTCTTAAGAAACTTCGCAAAATTACTCGAAGATGAATTCGAGAAACTACTCACCTCGTTCTTTGACGAAGAGGACGTGAAAAAGAACGATTCTACAATTGGATTCGGACTATTGGATGTTCTCACACTTCAGGATTAATTGGTAAGTAAACTGAACTTCAAAGAAATAACACCATCAGACGAATTTGGTGTCTTTGGAACCGGACATTTTGGAGGAGGCTTCTACGAAATGTTCACATTTGAAATCACAAAACACATTTCTAACGCAATGAAGAAAAAAAAAGCCAAATAGTGACACACAATTATTAATTTCAATATTTTTAACGTATTGTATTTTAAATTACCATTATTTCAACACTAAATGAGTTTGTATTACTGTCTTAAAATTATAATGTTTACAACCATATTTGGCTATTAATGTGAATATACAACACTATATAGCTAAAAATCATACTGAAATGACCAAAAATTTATGTATTTATTTTCATATTGTTGAACTAAAGGTTTCATAATATTTTCATCATAGTTTGAATTTGGATACTATTATAGTTGTTAATAGCGAAATCAGTATAATTTTCTTATTTATCACTTCAAATGTAATTTAAAGTTGCGTTAATTGGTGGTGCTGGTGTTGGTAAAACCGCAATTTCTCATCGGTTTGCATATGGTCTGTTTGCATCAGATGAGGCTCCCACTATTGGTGCTTCATACGTTGAATAAACAATGGAAATTGAAGGACATACAATAACATTAAATATTTGGGACACAGCTGGGTAAGAACGATATGCGCAATTAGTACCTATGTATTTCCGAAATGCTCCTTGTGTAATAATTGTCTTCGATGTGAGCGCTGAAGAAAGCTACAAGGTAGCATTGCAGTGGTATGCTAACGTGAAGGAAAACTATCCAGATATAATTCCGATTTTCGCTGGAAACAAGTGTGATTTGCCCGATTACTCCCAAAAACAGTTCATACCAAGTGGATACACGCACAAAGTACATTTTGTTTCAGCAAAAACAGGTGAAGGAATTAAAGAACTATTTGAGTATATTGGAAAAATGCTCATGGAAAATTATGATGGAAACGAAGAAGATAATCAACTGGACTCAATCCCACTTCAACAAAGAAAATCTGGATGCTGCTGATTGTGATGTTTTGCTATATTCCTTTTTGAATGAAATAACTCACTTAACAGCGAAATCAAAAGTTTAATAATGTTAGATATTAGTTAAATGTTCATAGTTCAAAAAGTCTCTAGTTTTATCTTTATATGGTATACTTAGCAATAGTACATTAAACACACGTGTTAGCATTCTAATAACTTGTTTTTGGCTCAATGAACTGAAAAAATATATGTATCCCAAGTAAAATATACGAGATGCATAACAATATTATTTTTGGATAATAGAAACTAATAAAACATTTGAACCCTTTATTTTAGAATGATTTACTTCTTTCCACCCCTAGATGGATGTAAAAGTGGCCGTGATAGGAGAAACTGGAGTTGGTAAAACGTCACTACTTCAGTCATTTGTGACCGGGAAATTTGCATTTGGAACGATTTCTACCTCATCTGCAGCTTTTATGCGCAAAACAATCGAGATAAACGGGCAGATAATTAAGTTTCAAATATGGGACACAGCCGGATAGGAAAGATTTAGGGCCATGTCAGCGATGTACTACAGATCAGCTCCTTTTATCATAGCTGTTTTTGATGTTGCTAAAAAGTAAACATTTGTTGAGATTCAAAACTACTGGATTAATGAAATAAAACAGCACGGTGATAAAAATGCTGCTGTATTCATATGTGGGAATAAAATAGACTAACCGCAAAGGGAAATAACAACAGAAGAAGCCACAGCATATGCTCAATCTGTTAACGCACATTATTTCGAATGCAGCGCAAAAACACTCGCAGGTGTACCATAATTATTCAAAGAAATCGGCGCTGTCTCGCTCAAATCCGAAGTCAAAAGTGGGGAAAAGGCTCTATTAAAGGTAAAAGAAGTACATGTCAAGTAAGGCGGATGTTGCTGATTCGTGATTGGTTAGTATTTCACACATACAATACATAAATATTAAAAACACAAATATTCCCACTTCTAATAATGTAATCTGTTCAACCTACTAACGATGCAGTATCATTAAAACTAGCAGTTATAGGCGAATCATCAGTTGGGAAAACTACAGTGTTACACTCATTTATCTCATAATGCTTTGTTCCAATGACGATGTCTACAACTGCAGCTGCTTTCATGAAAAAATCAGTTTAAGTTGATAACCATTAAATAAAATTTTAAATATGGGATACAGCCGGTTAGGAAAAATTCAGATCTATGTCGGCTCTGTATTACAGATCTGCTCAATTTATTCTTGCGGTTTATGATGTTTCAAGAAAACAAACCTTTGATGCTTTGTAGTACTGGGTAAAAGAGGTACAAACTAGTGGTGTAAAAAATGCAATTATAATTGTTTGTGGAAATAAAATTGACTGCCCAAGAGCAATAAATAGACAAGAAGCTGAAGAGTGGAGTTAAAAAATGGGCGCATCGTATTTTGAATGCAGTGCGAAAACGAGTGAAGGAGTCTAGCACATGTTTGAAGAAATCGCTCGTATGAAGATATGGCAGGGAGATGAAGACGAGGAAGAGGAAAAAGGAGGTTAAATAGAAAAGCAGTAACTGAAATAAATAGTTGAAGAAAAAGGCTATTAAAAGAAAGGGTGCTGTTGAATTAGAGTGTGAGAATGCAATTTAATTATTATAATTATTTTCCTCATTTTAACTTCATTTTAATTATCTCATTTAATAATTTTAATGCTATTAAGTATTTAAAATAAAGTATTTAGTACTTTAATTATTTTCTTTTTATAATTTTCTCTATCATTCAAATACTAAGAGTACAGTGAAACTGTACTGGTGTGAAAAGGGTCAAATTTACTATTATGCAAGTAATAGCTTGGAGAATGGACCCGATTAATCCCTAACAAGTGCTTGCTAAGTTGTTGATATCATTTTTCTGATATGAGTCTTGCGTATTCAAATAATTGTAAAATAATAATGCAAAAAATCATTTGTTATAATAAATAAGATATATTCCTTCACTTGATGCTCTTAACAACTTTTTAAATGATTTCGTCTTGGTTAACTTTTGGTTTGATTCCGTTTGCGAGTAGTTGGTTTTCAAGGCTCTGCACGAGTTGTTCGTACATAACGCATCTGCTCCGTTCAAGGGCCAGTTGTTGTTCGAATGTGTTCTGTATTTTTTCGTATTTTCCGTTCTTCATTTTTAGTTCGTTGTTTTCTTCAATTAGCTTCTTCACGAAAAACGCTTCCTGCGAATACCTCTTGTACGCTTCGTTCCTGTACACCTCCCAGTTGTTCTGCACCGGTTAATCGATCCTGTTCAAGATTTTCGCCATTGGAACACAATCAACAGAATCGCTGAGTATTTAAAACCGGCCACAAATCAATGGATCATCCGTAAAACCAGAATTCCTGAAGAAACGGACCGTTTGCGACGGAGAAAAGACGAAAAAGACATCGTTCTTCGACTCTGACACAGCCGTTTAAAGCAATCGCCGCCCTGCCTTCATCAACTAGAAACGCGTTCTTACCCCGAAATGAAGCAAATGAGTTACCTTTGTCGGCGGGAAATCATCAAGCGTCTTCGTTGCAAATGAGAGAGACCCAATTATCAAATCACGCGTTCTCAATTGAATACGAGCCGCATCAATCAAATCCAGGTCAGGACGCTCGTTGGAGCAGCGCTCAATCAGGCCTGGAAAACGTTGCTTGATCAATTTCTCATACTGAGTCTTCTTCCTGTTCTTTATGAAATCCTCGCACTTCAAGAGCAAATCGGTGCCAATATCCTCGTCTGGATCAGAATCGTCCGAAAAATCCTCAAACTACTTCTAAGACTGCGTATAACGGCGCAATAAACGTACCGGCTTCTCAAAATACTCCTAACGCACATCAGCCTCTAGACGCAAAAGAACTATATGAGTAACACCGTCTTACTGCAAAGATGTACGAATATCTTCAGTCGGAATATGAGGCATAGTCGAATGATACAAAGAAACCATTGACTCCAAATACTCCGAAGCGAAACCATACGTTTAAGTAGTCACACGCACACACTTACAAGATATCTTTTTGTTACCATAATCAAACTACACATCCTAATCATATTACAAAACTTCTGCCATAATTTTGGTTTGCGAAGTGGTTATATACCAAATTTTAACCAAAAATCGACTGAATAAAAGAGTATTATAAAAATAACATCAAATAACAAAATGCACATAAATAAACACTTGCACAACTAAAAATAGGATAAAATAATACTCAAACAAACAAAAACAAAAGTACATGTTTCTAAATCATTCAACAACATTTTTTCTATGGCAAATCCTCAACTAATCCCAGGTTTTATTAGCCAACTGTAGCAGTCTTTTTATTCAACCAATTTGACGCAAGTTCTTCAAATAATTATTATACACCTTCTCCGGTTGCAGCACTACATTCATAATATTTTGCTCCCACTTATTTAGCAAATTATTTACCTAATTCTTAACTGACAGCTCTAGCTTCAATATCCACTTTATTTCCGAGTAAAATTAATTGAGTGTTCTAACTTCCTTTCTGTTATACTTCGTTCACCCAATATCTGACTTCTTCGAAAGTTTTAGGCCGGCTTAAATCGAAAACGATCAGTACAGCTATGGCAGATCGATAATACATTGGGGCTAGAGATTTATAACACTCTTGACCAGCTGTATCCCAAATCTAAAATTTTACGTATTCGTCTTATACACTTACAGTCTTTTTATAAAAAGCTGCAGAGTTAGAAGAAATTTCTTGTTTATTAAATGTATTTGTTGTGAAACGTGTGGCAATGCAAGTCTTTCCAACTGCGGTATCTCCAACTAGGGCTACTTTGAATTCATTAGTCATTAAAATAATAGAAATGAAAAGGATATTATATTATACATACTATTAGTCTAGAATATAGTACCAACTCTGTTCTTGCTGTTGGACAGTAGTGTAATGCGGTTTTATGCATTTAATTCATTAACTGTATATTAATAGCATTTTATTTATTGTTCGCTCCAATTATGAGTACTTTGTCGGAAGAGTTTCATGAGATGATGGCAGTTTTTAATCAGACAGTTAATGACATTGATATTCGCTTACTTTAGACTTCTTTGAAGTATACGAAGGATCGTGAGTTCTCACTGGGTGCGAATGTGGTGCGTTTATAGTCTTATGCTAAAATGGACCGTACGCTTCCAGATTTCGTTTTGGAGAAGCTGGAGGAGCCTGAGTACGTCGATTTTGGTCTGACTGAGATGTGCTTACCTCAAACTGACACTTATGAATCAATGCCCGAACACAAGTGGCGCAAGATCCGCGAAGCCTTAAATGACGTCAGCTCTGAGCAAGATATAGAGCACTTAATCAATTATTGCAACGAAAGATTCCTCTTCTTCGGTTGGAAGCAAATGAGGGAGTCAATGGAGATTTTAGGTCGTCCGTAATTCAGAAAGCTCCTTTGGAAGCTCGAAGGGCCGAAAGTTTCAGAGGCTGAAAACTACGAAGCAATTCTCGAGGTTCTGGACAAAGCAGAGAGGAACGAATTGAAGGCAATTCACTGGACAAAGGCGATCTGAGCTGAGTTTTTTCCAAAGAATAAAAGTGTTATCAAAGTTTAAATAGTATTATTTGAGCATTAAATATTATAAAAGACTCCCACTTCAACCAATGAAAGATAAAGGCAATATGTAGATACTGTGTCAGAGTAAATACTTGCTAAAACCTTCATTAAATACAAATATTTCCCAACATGGGGGTTATATTGTACTATTTAAAACTGTTTATTCAATTATGAATGTTATATTTATGATGTTAGAAGTATTAAGTTTATTATAAAATAATACGCCATAAAAACTTGATACATGCTAATTTAATACAAATATTATAATATGGCAGGTCGCCACAAGTTATTCTTACTCTTAGGTAGGTAACCATTTGAACATAATATTTTGATTGTATTTTTTGGTTAATGTCCATTTATACAAGTAATTAATATATCTTATATATTGATAACAGTTTAAATTATCTCATTCTTTCATCAGTTGGTTTACTTATTTTCTATTTAATCATTTGTCTAATTCCATCCACTTTTTGAAAATTGGAAAGAATTTGTTAGTGTAGCGTCCACCGCTCCATCTTAGCCCTTCTACTTTTCTTTTTGACTTGGGAATCGTTTTCCAAATCTCTTCATCATCCATATTTTAAATTTATTACTCTTACTTATAGACTTTCCTCAAATCTTATTCATTTTCAAGTTTTCCCAGCAAAGTATCTCTATACTGTTCTACTAGTGTTTTTCCAAACACTTATTGACTTTTTGTTGATGGAAATTTCTTATCAATTGTTAGATCAAACACGTCATCTATTAAAGCGGGGTATTAACTATACGCATGAGAAGAATTTAATTTTAACAGAGGACATGTTTATGAACCTATAAACAGGTGTTAATAGTTTTATTTGTCATCAAGTTGAAAATCAAACGCCAACAAGTCAAAAGATCCACCACAAGGTGCTGTTTTAATTAAATCTTATTTTGCGCCTCCTAAAAACATTTTTACACATGCAAATAATTTATTCTTTATATTTTGTAAGTGTTTTTGAGGATCCTCAACTCTTTGTGCAAGTTATGAACAAAATTTTTATTCTGAAAGGTAATTTTAATCATTATATAATGAGAATACTTGCTCATCAAATAAAGCTTGTTGAGCCATAGTACCCAATGGAATTGGATTCATCCAAATTGATATATCTGAGTATATATAAACATCTCCTGCATATAAAACTAGTGCGTAAACCCGAAAATGTAAAGGTCTATTTTCAAAACTTACAGGAAATTCGCATTCTTTGATTGCATAAACATGTGATAAATCTCCTTTCTTTGGAATTTATTCTTTGCATTAAATTTATACTGGTGGATTTGTAGTTAATTACCATAAATTTTTTGATGATGTTTTAAGTGGGGTTAACGAGTATTCAGGAGGTTTTTCAAATTTTCTTTCAATTATTTAGCTTATTTATTTTGATGAAACATAAGATTTGAGATAAGCAGGAGGTGGAGGTACTACATTCTGTATTGGTGTAGGTACGCTAGCAGTTGTGGGTCTTTTTTTCGCATTTTCAATACTACTTTGTGGTCTGGATGCTAATGGTGTCTATTTTTGTGGTATTCCGCTTTTTGGCCTTTGGAATGACATTATGGGTTCGTTGAGTGAGCAGCAAAGGGGTCTGAAGAGAGGTTTACCCCATATAGCGTCATTTTCTTTTTCTTAGTCTTGTGCCATTTGTGCAGCTGAACGTTATGTGTTTGTTTTCTTATTTTCGACCTAATTTTTTAATGTAATTTGCATTTTGAACGTGTCTGGATTGCCCGCAGACACTAGATAGTCTATAAATGCCATATGTTAAATAAGTTTTTCTGCCTCCTTTCCAATACAGTAAGTTAACCTGAAGTGCTTAAATAACCCGAATTTGAGCTTTAATTGAGTTGATTAATATAATTTATAATAATTTGTGAGCAGTTCAGTGTTAGGAAGATGATTAAATATCGTTGTGTTACTTGAGCGTTCTCTGTACAAATGCATCGGGGTCAGCTCGTGTTAAAATATTAAGTTTGCCTCTGTTAAATTTCTTGTTATCTTCCAGTTTGGTCGTTACATAAGGACAGTGCAATATGCAGAGTTTTCAATTTTAGCGTCAAAAAACACAGAGTAAGAGTCACTACGCTGACCGGGCACGAACTCAATCAGAAAGTCGCCACCAGATGTGAGCATAATGGTAATTGGAGTGGTAGTTGTTCAATATGTGTGAGAATAATGCTTAGAACTAATCGTTAGTTTTTGTTTTGCTTTTTGAATATTATTTTATAATATATATCGGCTCACTCTTTTGGTACATCTCAAAAACATCCACTCAATAATCAATTACTTCAATCACAAGAAACATTAAAAAATGATGTATTCATTTTAACGCGTTCTTTACTCCTGTACATAAAGGACTCTATATTTTCAGTGTTAATTCAGAAATGATAGTATTGTTTTATAATTTATCGTGTTATTACTGTGTTATTAATATTTATATAACATTAATGTTAGGTTATTAAATTTTCAGAGATGATGGGTGTGGATAAGATAGTTATAAGATATTACATCTACTGTGTATTTATACTTATTAAGGATATATGATTTTATAATGATTGAATTTCTAATGGCATTATCTCACTCAGTTTCCAAATATTACCTGTTAGTCATAATTAACAATATTAATTGTTTAGTTTGCATTACTTTTTACTGTACTATCTTTTAATTCCCAGTTCAATATTTAAGAATTATTCATTTTTAGCGTTCTGTTCACTTCTCAGGCTTGAACTCGTTCCATCTTTGCAAAATCATTTTGAACAGGTTAACGTTTCTGCCTCCGCTCCAGCGTAGCCCTTCCAGTTTCCTGTTGTCGACGATGAGTTTCTTCCAGATTTCCTCGTCTTCGATTTCACTTTCACTTTGCTTCGTGCGGAGAGTTATTTGTGGCATAATCTACTTCTTGAACGTTTCAAATGTTGTTTTGTAGCGCTTGGGCTGTAGGAATTCAGTTTTAAACACCTTGTCTATTGTTAACGCATACATATCATCCACCAATTTCGGGTACAGATTCCACGCGAAGGCAGAATTCAGAGTCAAATGGGGTGTCTGAGATATCCTCTTCAAAAAAGTTATGAACTTACCGCGACCCCACACACCAATTTGAAAATCAAACTACAGAAGCTCAAAAGAATTCGTACACGGAGCCGTATTCACCAAATCGTACTTGAACAACTTTATAAACTACTTTACAGAATCGAACATCTGCGGTTTCAACTTCAAACTGAACGTGCGCTTCGTATCAATCAAATTATCAACTTAGTTGTCAGTTACGTGATCAGCGTCCTTCATCGTTGTGTATTGGTTGTTCCTATTAAGTTTCTCAAACATCTTCTCGAACCCCTGCGATTCCATACTATTCAATGTTTTCTCATATACATAACAATCGCCGCTCTAAGTTAACAAGCAAAACACACTGAATGTCAATTCCCTACGTTGGTACTTCAAGCAGGACTCACACTCCTTTATTGCGTAAATTCCTGGATTCTAGAAAAATGGTTGCACTTAGTCTGAATGAGTTATTTTTTGAGGAGGTTGTGTTGTAATCGTCCATATATTTTATAAATTTTACTCGATTGGAGTATATGAGAATTCAAGTGTGAATCTTTCTTCTTACTTAGTTTCTTATTTTTATTTGGATTTGTCTACTACTTGTACTTTAAACAGTTATTATTTGAGTTTTTGCGGAGATTTGGGTGGGTTAAATTTAAGTTCGGCGATTGTGAGTTGTTTTTATCCAACTGAGTTTTGTGTGTTTGGATTCCTGTAATTTTGAGCTGACATCGGTCTGTTGCTGCTTGCCACTCTTTGCACTTGAGCTGACATTGGTCTTTATCTTTCGCCGTTCTGATACAGTACGTTATTTTTGAACAGTGATTACTCAACTTTACCGAATGCTGAGCCTGGCCTCTAAATGCTGGAAACAGTATTTGTGCTGTATTTGCCCCATATTTTATCGTTTTCTTGCTCTTATTCAGATACCATTTTGAGCCCGTTGAATTTTGCGTTCACTTTTAGAGCTTATTTTTAGGCCGAGACTTGTTTAACGGGTCCAACGGCGCTTTGGCTTTGAAGGAATGTCATGTGCATTTTGAACTTGTTAAATTCAGTTCCCAGGTTGTAGGCGAACCTGAAGTGCTTGAACACCTCGGTAGGGTTCTTGTTCTGGAATGTTTAGAACAAACGCATGTAGTCCAGGAGCAACTTTGAGTTTGGGAGGTGGTTAAACGCTATTTGGAGGTACCCGCGCTGCTAATAGACTTCTTTGTCGTTGTTGTTCAGGGATAGGAGCAGCGAGCAGGAGTTTATCGTGCTCGCGAGCTGCCAATAAGGGCGCTGCAAGAGTATCTTCACATAAATTGTTTAATGCACCTGGCCCTCGGTGTACACATTGTACAGCTTTTCGTGGGACAAATCGTACTCATCTACATTCATGCGATTGGAGTGGTAATAATTTGCAATGCACATGGAATGTAATGAATTCGGTAATAATTTGAAATGAATTAATCATAATTATATGAAATTAAGATTCTTCTTTAATATTTATGACATTTAACAGCTAGATAAGATTTTATTAAGTTTAAAGCATATAGTGAATGTTAAGGGCTTCCCTATAAAAATCTGAAATCTGAAATTAATATGCTCACCATTAACCATCGTTTTCATATTCATAGCAGTATTCAACTTTGCCCAGTTAGCACTGTAGCTCGAACATGCTAATGAGTTCAACTGATTTTCCGATTCGTGAGTAAGAAGAGTTCAACCATGGGGTGTTGAGGGTTGCGCACGAGCTGATAAGCACGAATTTCGTGTAAGTTTCAACATTAAGTAATTTAGCCTCATCAATTCGTGGTCCAAAGTAGAAAAGTTGCGTTTTAACGTTCTTTTCCTTGAGCTCTTTCATTACTTTCAAAGCTGTGTTCTTTGTCTCTGTGAATGTGTCACCGAGAATGACTCCGATTTGCTCCAACTCTTTGCTGGCGCAGTAGCGCGTTCTTAGGCGTTGCTCAGTCTTGGCAATAATTTGTAGTTGCTCAGTTTCATTCACATTGTTGGCAATTCTTTGCTTTGTCGAGTAGAAAAATGGCATTTTCTGGTTCAAAATGTGCTTTGTGATGAAACTGGACTCAACTAAGTGCTCTCCACTCGAGGTGAGGTAAACAATGTTCTACATTTGCTTGTTCTGCAAAAAACAGATGCACTCTGGCTCAATGTGGATAATCAAAGGATTATCGAAGTGGAGAGCGTCCACGATACTCGTGCACTTATGAGACGTGTTGCAGCTCAAGACCACACGAAGCTACGCTACAAACTCATCATGCAATTGTTACACTACCTCAAAATGCTCATATACAGACGTTTAAATGAATAAAGTCTTATAGCTTTGATTCAACAAAGAATCAGATATGAGCTACTATATTTTGTTTTTCATTTCGTCGAAGTGGAAGATGTTGACCAGAGTAAATAGTACTATTTAGGAACATATAGCATTTTTCACTTCTAAATGATGTATTTCATTTATTTCTATTACCGATAAATACAAATAAATTTGTCGTCCGTAATTCTATTTCTTAACATCATGTACAACTATATTCCAATATATATACTTTAATTATTAGATGTTATTTATTTTTCTAATTTTAATTTGCCACTAATTTTTCTTCATTCTTTTTCAAAAATATACCAATCAATCAAATAATAAACACTGAGTATTCTTTGCCCTTCTACAATACCTTTTTCCGCACCAATCTACAAAATGTAGAGTCCTTCGTTCCTGTCTACCAGGGCCCTGTCAACCAACTTCTCTCCACTCGCGTGCTCCCCGAACGCGATTTTGACCCAGAAACCTGCACACTCTCGCCAAGGAATCGCGTGGACAAGTGAAGAAAACGAACTGTTGAAAGTTCTCGTTGGAGAACACGGAACCAGAAACTGGAAGCAAATCGCCGCTGCCCTCGGAAAAACGGCCATTCAATGCGCTCAGCACTGGTAACGAGTGATGAACCCGAACATAACAAAGGGGAAATGGTCCGAGGAAGAAGATAAAGCACTCATTGAAGCTGTTAAATAATCTCCGCCTAAACAATGGAAACAAATCGCAAACAAAATGCAGGGAAGAACGGACACTCAAGTTAGATACAGACTCTTGAAACTAAAAGATTCACTCATCGACTATGTCGGGCAAGAATACCTCCCATGAAATTGAAGTTAATTATGTTATATAAACATCCGGATAAAAATATTATAATACATAGGCATTGATCTAAAATTTAGATCTAAACTAAAGTCTAGTTCATGTTTGTATTGCAATATCTATATATTAATTTATACACAATAAAATTAACTCACCACTTCTATGCATGGAACAGCAATAAAAAAGCAAAGTGTATAATATCTACTTAGAAACTAATATGCAACAAAGTCTCTATACATAAATACTATTACAAAGGCCATACTGGCAAATACACGAAGTCCGCGAAGAAAGCTCTCTTTGCTTAGGTTTTTAAAACATTGAAGCAGAAGCGTTCAATAAGCGAACTAGACTTGGCATATTATTCAATCACTTACCAGGATCATCAATGCTAATTGATGTTATGAAAGTATTTCAAGTATTTTAGAACAAACGGCCTGATGACGTGTTTAGACATTTTAGATTTACTTATCACTTAGGCACAGACTATGATAAATTTAAATAGCATGTTTAATCGATACAAAATGCAACTTCTATGAAAATTAATCCTTCTAAAGAATAATAAGCATAATAAGAAGCTAAAAAACTAAAAGACTCAGGGATTTAAATGGCCATCGATTAAGAAATTGAAAATGACAAATTGTGGGGTTCTTAAAATTTAAATCCCCTCTGTAGATTATCAGTTATTTCGAAACCGGTAATTTTTGAAAAGCGAGCAGTAAGTAGTAGCACGCTGACTCGATCTAAGTCGGCATTAAAATCTCCATCGTTGATGGCACCTTTAAGCGCTTCTGTATCCATACCAGCTTTAGCGCCGTTAAACAAAAATCAGTAAAAACCTAGATCATCTTCGCGTTAATAACCGCAGCGTTCTTTGCTTGAGCTCGCGTACACTCCATTGGAGTATAATACGATGAACCGTTGGTAAATCTCTACGCAGCCGCCCACGCGTATTACCTAAACGAGTGAAATTCAGCCTTGGTTCAATCGTCCGGGTTTGTATGCGATTAAGGAGTGCGAGTCTATTTTGAAGCATTTAAACCGGGAGTTGTTCTTTACGATATTTTGTTTGGTGTTGGCGAATGGTGATTGTTTTATATATGAGAAGCCGATTTGTTACATGAAGTCTCAGTTCGAGTCAAAGAAGATAGTGATGCAGAAGGACTGCGATTACGTGTCCGAGTCTCAGGTTGATTTGGCGATTGACTATAAGAAGCAGTTTACGACCAAGATCAAGTAGTAAATGAAGGAATCCGTTAAGTAAATAATACAGCTTTTTAGGGGCACTTTAGTGAATTCCGCCCTCTGCACGTCCTGCTTCGAGTTGTTTACTTTCGATTTCCAAATAGGTCAGGTTGGGCGCGGGAAGTACCAGCACTTTTTAACTAAGGTATAATCCACTCCAAATTTCTAGTTGGACTCGGCGATGGCCTGGAGTGTGTACCCGCGCTTAATCGACGACATGTTTTATTTAACGATCGACTAAATCCTGAAGCCCAGCGAAACGGTAATTCCACATAAATATAAATCCGTTTTTGAAGTGGTACGTAAAAACGCACTAAACGTTGAAATCGCCAAGTAGAAGAAATCGAAGGACGAAATCGTTTTGGAGGACGAGGACGTTTACAAACGAATTTCGCTCGAAAACAGGAAACTGGACGGGTTGAGGTGGAGCGGAGGCAGAACCAAAAACGGGTTCGTTCAAGTACTTCAGAGATGGAGTGAATATAAAGGAACGGATAATAAATGAATGTCGAAGATAGAATAAGATAACTGTATTTAGAAATTATATAAAAGAAGATAATTAATATTAAAGAAGAAATTAAAAAATGGATGTTGTGACAAGTTTTTATATGTTTTTATTAAAGGAGGATAATAAATATTTTTCTGGATTCTTTACAAAGAGAATGAAAAGCTAAGCTTGAGACACAAATTAAATTCATTTTCGTTCATCATCTCGGAATGGCTTTCTTAATATTTTCTTTCTCACAAAATCAGTACGAATTTCATCACAGTAAAATAATAACAAGCAAAATACAATTTTAAAATCTGAAATAAATTAATACTTAATCTGATAATGTTAATAACATTTTCGTTGTTCGTTCTTGATTATTTTTTGAAGATAGATTGAGATATCAGAATATTTTACTGTTTGTTTAGATTTTTACCTTTCGTAACATAAATTACCGTATTTAAGCTTTATATTATGTTTTACTTTATTTTAATATAAATGAAGATAATGTCAATCATGGTAGTGGCTCAATATGAAGAATTGAAAGGATTGGCTTGCCCATTCCGTCGAAATCAACTTCAGCGTGACCCTCACCTACTACAAAAACGGTAAATCCTTCAATGCCTCTAGATTTAACAGTAACACTTACAGCTGAGCCCATTTCAGACTTCTCCCAGACTTCAGTTTCTTCTTTCAATGGGAATTCCTTGGGACCTAAAATAACCAGACCAATTCTAGAACCCTTGGCTGATACTTTAACCATAGCATCTGTGGGTGAGCAAACCAAAATTTGATTATCGCCATAAAATTCACGTTTTTTCGGATCTGTGACAGAGTTTGCAGATAATTTTAATTGCAAATTAGTCGTCATGGAATGTTCTGTGGTTTGTTTGGGGGTATTATCAACAATTGGTACAAAAGTTTGTGGAGCTTCGGTTTTATTTTGAGCGTGCGTGTCCGCTGCTGGTTTAATTTAAAGTTGTTGTTATGTTTGTGGAGAGCCTTTGGTGGCATCAGTTTGTTCAGTTGTTTGTGAGGAAGCGCAACCCATATTTCAGAGTGGAATTTGTTTAGATTATTGTTTCAATTATGTTTTAATCAAGAATAATTCCACTTTAAATGAGCGCTAAACTGGACATTGCAAAGCGGTATGGCTTTGTGCTGCTGTCTCCATCCAGAAAGAGGTCTGAGTCTCCACAGTAGTTAGTGATTCCCTTTAGCGCACCTGAGCCAATGGTCAGAAAAAATAGTCAGTAAAATATTAGAATTTAATAAATATTGCCTTCTCGCACAGAAGTACCAGCGTTCGAATATCCAGTTGAACGTCTTCCGTATAAAATTCGCGCAAAATCTCCCGAACCTGCTCCATTCAAGTCTATGTCCCCTTAGAAGCCAATTGAGTTGCACCCAGTCAAGAAGTTCGTGGAGAAACCCGCTCCAAAGCAGGAGTGGGACGGGTACAAACTGAATGCTCCGTTGTCTCCTTAAGCAGTTAAGACGATTAAATTTGTGCATTAATTTCAAGCTCAAAACGATAAGAAAATGCAAAAGAAATAAACAGATTTTCTCAGCGGAGATTTTAACTTCAAAAATAACTCCGAGGAAACGGAAGAAGCTGAAATTAAAGTTGGGTTCTCAGTTGGAGACTTTGGGAAAGAAGAATGAATATACTATAAAATAAGAATGAATAGAGATTTTGATTTATATAACATCGATCGTACTTACAACATAAATATTAAATCTATCAGGGATGTTGAGTTTAAATGATTTCAAAATAGAACAATTCAGGTCGTTAGGAATATGGCTCGAACAAAATCACGTGAATGTGTTTATTAAACTCCTATATTTTTGATTTTATCCATCTGTGTATTGCGCATGTTATTTTATACACTTTCGTCATTAAAAGTTATAATACCAATATACTTAATTATTTAAATGTTTAAAATCAGTTATAATCATAATTAGCTGTTATAATGCGTTTATAATAAATGATGTGAGGTTAATTTAATATAAATTGGGTCTATCACTTCTTTCCAGCGAGTTCCTTCAACTTATCAGCACATTCGCCGTCCATTGGATGGCCTTGCCAGACAAGGGCGCCTGTTTTGTCGAATAAGAAGGCGTGTGGGATGCCGTCAACACCTTGTTGTTCCATAAAGTCGTTCAAAGTGCCAGTGGAGTCAACAGCGAGGTTGTACTTAGCCATGAGTGGCATCTTAGCCTTAAGAGCAGCTACTATGCTTTCCTCTTCTCTGGAAACAGAGACAATATACACTTCTGGAGTGTTCTTGGCCATTTCGGCCAAATGTGGGATGGCACCTCTACATGGTGGGCACCAGGTTGCGAAACATTCAAGCATTGCTGGCATTCCTGGTTGGAAGTCGCTAACCTTGGTGACTGGTGTGAACTTGGAGAAGAATTTTTCTTGGAGATTCATTTGTGTTTACTGGTATGGAGTGGAATGTTGACCGATTTTTGACCCACAGTATTCTCTTTCGAACAAAGTTTTTTGAATGTTATTAAATCAGATGAACATATCAAATCATTATAAACACAACGTTCTTACAACGTAATCAACACTAGCTTTGTTCTTAATAAATATGTTGTATATGATTATCAATATACCCAACGATGAAGCTTAACAGCAGAAATTTATATACTATGTAAAATTATACTATATGCTTCAAAATATTATCCTAGAAGATGAGGGATGATATTGAGATTAGTTTGCGGTAGCGTTTTTGTGTAACTAAGTTTGGATAAGTGGTTATTCATGATTTATGAGATGAAGATGGAATGATTGAATTGAGCCTTAGTACTGATTGTTACAGTTAAGTGAGTCATTTTATGTTTCAAAATAGAATTCATAATAAGTCTCAATAAGGATTAAAGGATATACAACTTATAATAAGTCATATAAATATTATTGATTTGTACAATTACTACATTACCTTGCTTGTAAAGGAAATGCTATTTCGCTTATAAGAGAGTAGATCAACTCATTTATAAGGGAATTCCATCATGTAAAACTCCCTTATAAGCAAGTGATCAATAACATAGTTTTTAACCACGTTTTTTGACCATAAATCATTCAAATTCGACATTTTCTAAAGATACATTTTGGATACATTTTTGCTTATAAGGGAGTTGAAATCGGTAACTCCCTTAAAAGCAAATAGGCTACTCCCTTTCAAGCAAAGTTATGTAGTATGTTTATTAGCATAAGAATGACAATAATATTTCATTCAATATGTTTAGTAAGCAAACAGTTCTTATTCTTTTATTGTAAGTTCACTAAACAATTTTGATTTTAAGTCCATGAAAGTTGAATCACTTGTCTAAATCAAACAAATCAAATTCTGTTTGTGTTATGATAAAACTGTTATCAGCGGATTAAAAATCCGGTCGTGCAACCCGAAACGACAGGTCTCTCAAACTTTGTACTTTTTCTGCGTCTTAGACAGCAGAGTTGGATGACTGAATAGCTTGCGATTTTTTAAATTTCGGAGAAATATATGTGGTTATGTTATCATCATCTATGTATATTATTGGGTCTTCAATATAAGATAAAGCTTTTAACTGTACATATTCTATCGACTCGTCGTTGCAATTAGATAATTAATTTGACATATTTGTTACGAAGTGAAAAATATTAACTATATATAGTGTTGCAATCGTTATTTACAGAAGTTGATCAAAAATTAAACAAATATAGTTTAGTTATAATTCAAATAAATTGGAAAGTAGAAACTAATTTTTCTATGAAATGTTTACATACAGCTCAATTGTTTAAATTCGACTAGAATTAATTAAATAAATTATAAAATATAAATTGTTCTATAATTCTTTATGCGCACTTCAAAATACAACTATTAATATTTCTCCACTTTAATGAAAAGTATTCATCGACCTCCAGTTATTTTAAAGAAAAATAGCACTAATTCAAAGCAGCCTAAAATAATTTCGATATCTGAAGAGCCAGAACCGGAGCTCATTACTTATAAGCCAAAGTATACACATGTGAATTAGTAGTTACCGCCAGATTCCAAGTCTTGTGATGTATTTTGGGACTAAAGTAGCAAGAAAAACGTTCTTTTGACAAAAGTATCAGTAGTAAATGGGTCGAGGCAGCTTAAAAGCATTTCAATTGAAACGAAAGGAGGTCGCGATAGTTCTAATGATGATTTGTACGATATGTTCAATGATGTTGAGTTTAAATGATTTCAAAATAGAACAATTCAGGTCGTTAGGAATATGGCTCGAACAAAATCACGTGAATGTGTTTATTAAACTCCTATATTTTTGATTTTATCCATCTGTGTATTGCGCATGTTATTTTATACACTTTCGTCATTAAAAGTTATAATACCAATATACTTAATTATTTAAATGTTTAAAATCAGTTATAATCATAATTAGCTGTTATAATGCGTTTATAATAAATGATGTGAGGTTAATTTAATATAAATTGGGTCTATCACTTCTTTCCAGCGAGTTCCTTCAACTTATCAGCACATTCGCCGTCCATTGGATGGCCTTGCCAGACAAGGGCGCCTGTTTTGTCGAATAAGAAGGCGTGTGGGATGCCGTCAACACCTTGTTGTTCCATAAAGTCGTTCAAAGTGCCAGTGGAGTCAACAGCGAGGTTGTACTTAGCCATGAGTGGCATCTTAGCCTTAAGAGCAGCTACTATGCTTTCCTCTTCTCTGGAAACAGAGACAATATACACTTCTGGAGTGTTCTTGGCCATTTCGGCCAAATGTGGGATGGCACCTCTACATGGTGGGCACCAGGTTGCGAAACATTCAAGCATTGCTGGCATTCCTGGTTGGAAGTCGCTAACCTTGGTGACTGGTGTGAACTTGGAGAAGAATTTTTCTTGGAGATTCATTTGTGTTTACTGGTATGGAGTGGAATGTTGACCGATTTTTGACCCACAGTATTCTCTTTCGAACAAAGTTTTTTGAATGTTATTAAATCAGATGAACATATCAAATCATTATAAACACAACGTTCTTACAACGTAATCAACACTAGCTTTGTTCTTAATAAATATGTTGTATATGATTATCAATATACCCAACGATGAAGCTTAACAGCAGAAATTTATATACTATGTAAAATTATACTATATGCTTCAAAATATTATCCTAGAAGATGAGGGATGATATTGAGATTAGTTTGCGGTAGCGTTTTTGTGTAACTAAGTTTGGATAAGTGGTTATTCATGATTTATGAGATGAAGATGGAATGATTGAATTGAGCCTTAGTACTGATTGTTACAGTTAAGTGAGTCATTTTATGTTTCAAAATAGAATTCATAATAAGTCTCAATAAGGATTAAAGGATATACAACTTATAATAAGTCATATAAATATTATTGATTTGTACAATTACTACATTACCTTGCTTGTAAAGGAAATGCTATTTCGCTTATAAGAGAGTAGATCAACTCATTTATAAGGGAATTCCATCATGTAAAACTCCCTTATAAGCAAGTGATCAATAACATAGTTTTTAACCACGTTTTTTGACCATAAATCATTCAAATTCGACATTTTCTAAAGATACATTTTGGATACATTTTTGCTTATAAGGGAGTTGAAATCGGTAACTCCCTTAAAAGCAAATAGGCTACTCCCTTTCAAGCAAAGTTATGTAGTATGTTTATTAGCATAAGAATGACAATAATATTTCATTCAATATGTTTAGTAAGCAAACAGTTCTTATTCTTTTATTGTAAGTTCACTAAACAATTTTGATTTTAAGTCCATGAAAGTTGAATCACTTGTCTAAATCAAACAAATCAAATTCTGTTTGTGTTATGATAAAACTGTTATCAGCGGATTAAAAATCCGGTCGTGCAACCCGAAACGACAGGTCTCTCAAACTTTGTACTTTTTCTGCGTCTTAGACAGCAGAGTTGGATGACTGAATAGCTTGCGATTTTTTAAATTTCGGAGAAATATATGTGGTTATGTTATCATCATCTATGTATATTATTGGGTCTTCAATATAAGATAAAGCTTTTAACTGTACATATTCTATCGACTCGTCGTTGCAATTAGATAATTAATTTGACATATTTGTTACGAAGTGAAAAATATTAACTATATATAGTGTTGCAATCGTTATTTACAGAAGTTGATCAAAAATTAAACAAATATAGTTTAGTTATAATTCAAATAAATTGGAAAGTAGAAACTAATTTTTCTATGAAATGTTTACATACAGCTCAATTGTTTAAATTCGACTAGAATTAATTAAATAAATTATAAAATATAAATTGTTCTATAATTCTTTATGCGCACTTCAAAATACAACTATTAATATTTCTCCACTTTAATGAAAAGTATTCATCGACCTCCAGTTATTTTAAAGAAAAATAGCACTAATTCAAAGCAGCCTAAAATAATTTCGATATCTGAAGAGCCAGAACCGGAGCTCATTACTTATAAGCCAAAGTATACACATGTGAATTAGTAGTTACCGCCAGATTCCAAGTCTTGTGATGTATTTTGGGACTAAAGTAGCAAGAAAAACGTTCTTTTGACAAAAGTATCAGTAGTAAATGGGTCGAGGCAGCTTAAAAGCATTTCAATTGAAACGAAAGGAGGTCGCGATAGTTCTAATGATGATTTGTACGATATGTTCAATGATGTTGAGTTTAAATGATTTCAAAATAGAACAATTCAGGTCGTTAGGAATATGGCTCGAACAAAATCACGTGAATGTGTTTATTAAACTCCTATATTTTTGATTTTATCCATCTGTGTATTGCGCATGTTATTTTATACACTTTCGTCATTAAAAGTTATAATACCAATATACTTAATTATTTAAATGTTTAAAATCAGTTATAATCATAATTAGCTGTTATAATGCGTTTATAATAAATGATGTGAGGTTAATTTAATATAAATTGGGTCTATCACTTCTTTCCAGCGAGTTCCTTCAACTTATCAGCACATTCGCCGTCCATTGGATGGCCTTGCCAGACAAGGGCGCCTGTTTTGTCGAATAAGAAGGCGTGTGGGATGCCGTCAACACCTTGTTGTTCCATAAAGTCGTTCAAAGTGCCAGTGGAGTCAACAGCGAGGTTGTACTTAGCCATGCGCGATTTATTTGTATTTAATTATTCTTTATTAATATACTTTAATCAATAATAAATGTGATGATCAGAGAAAAAGGATGACCAGATGTAATTTACGGTGTGATGTCTTTCTTTTATCAATAGTACCTAGTTTTAAAATAGGTGTGTTATCACTTATAATAATTTATGCTCTTTGTATTGGTAATATTAAGTATCACAATTATAATTTAAACGTTTTCTCTGTCATAAATTACAGTTAAATTACAGTTTGTGAATTTTAAAATGACAACTGCTTCTACATGTGTAGTATTCTAGTAAATTGTTGTGTAAAACCACTCCCAATGAAAGATTAAATCAAACAGGTTCCAAAGACATCTAGACTATTTCCGCATGTTAACTATGAAAATTAATTGTGTTTCGCAGGTGGCGGTTTTTCCTATACAGTAGACAGCGATAAAAAGTCAAAGAAAAAGGTCGAATTTAGCATTAAATTACCGAACTAGTAAGATTAATATCTTAAATGTCATATACCATTGGGGAAAATTAGAAATTCTCTCATTTATAGCATTTATAATTAACTTTATTTAGTTTAGGACGGTACATATTAGCTAAAATACACATTAAACACTGAAATTGAGCAGCAAAACTGTGGCGGTACTCAAAACATCGTTATTTTGCGTGATTTCTTCCTAGATGCTCGGAATGGGCTTAGAACGTTAAATGCATAGGAATTAATTCCAGCAAGTCAAAATTTGACTTACTTTAACATGTGTGGACAGTTATTTGCTTATAACCAGAACTTATACGAGATAACATTGGATGATCTCTAGTTGCATTAATATCAGCTAAAAGCGAATTAAACTCAAATTCTTAAAAATGTTAAAATTTTGCAGCTTACTCCTCCGTTTATAATTTTCAAGGACAAAAATTCAATGTAAGCGTACAACGTGTTCACATAGCAAACGCATGAGATGAGCTGTGAGCCGGTTGATATTGTTTCCGCTTTGGGTTTTGTGGCTGATCCTTCAATGTTTAAGATGTTTAAGTACAGTGATGCTTAAATTGGTGAGTTTTACGAGCTGATGCGGTAAAAATATGCGATTTCTCCTGTTTTGCTGGAGTTGTTCGACGATTTCAAGGTGTCGAAGCTTGATTTGGATCCGTAGGTGCTCATGGTGCGTCTTGACGTGATGAACAGCAAGTGGACTAATTTCGAGTTGGTTTTGCCGATTATTTAGAGGCATTTATCTATTTTTGTGCAGTTGATTCGTTCTGAGTTGCAGATAATTTATTTCTTGCGTTGTATCATGCAGTCCGAGCAGACGTTGAATTAGTATCTTTTATTATCATTTGAGAACAAGATTGAGCACAAGTTGGTGTTTGACTTGGCCTGTTCGATGGGTTTGACGTCCAATTTGGTCAAGATTGCGCTTTCTTTCCAGAATCCGTTTTGTGCCTAGAAGCTGCTTGAATTTTCTTTATTGGGGTTAGTGCATTTATCAAATCCTCAAATTCTTTCTTTAATTCAAGTTTTGCGCAAGACCAAGGAGCACCCGCTCATATTTTAGAAGCTTGCCCAGCTCACATTGAGTTCTTAGCCTCTTAAATCCTCGTTGAAGCTGAATCACTTAGAGAACGAGCGTTTCCACTACCAGCATCGCTTGAATTAAGAGAGGGACGAGCTAAACTTCCAACAATTTCTTCTTTTACAGAAACCAACTTTAATAGATAATAATTCTGACCAGTTCAAAATGAGGACTAAACTCGGTTTCAGTTCCCTTCAACTTGCCCTTATTACAGAGGACCCCGAACTAATGAGTTTGTTTTTAAATTAAACTGGGCAGAGAACGAACAAAAGTAGAACTTGTTTAATGTTGTTTTGCAAACACTTAAAATAATTCAGGATTAAACCGCTGGTGAACGTGATGAGGGAAATCGCGATTGTTGAAGCCGGAATGATCGACGAGAACAGAATATGCGCTCTACAATATATGCTACAGAACTCACTATACGAGATGCAGGAGCTTAGGGAGTGCGCATTCGTACAGATACTCGTTGAGAAAGAAATAAAACTCGTGCAGTGGACCAGGACCCTGTTCAGCAGCTTCCTCATGCTCAGCGAGCACATCACCAGCAAATTCGTAAATAACATACAGTTCATCGAAAAAATATCAGTCGTAGACCACATTCTTACCGCACCCACCGAAAGGGACGTAAAACCACTACTACAACACATAAACAAAGATCAACTGCTACAATTCAGATTCGAACCACAAAACACAAACACCATCTGCTACGCACACAGACTAGAAATCATGCTCGAATTCCTACCAGACGTTTTCATCACCAGAAACCAACACATAAACCAACTCGTAACCACAAATAAAGAATCATTCAGCATTCACGCAGAAACACTCAGCAATATCACACACTCATTACTCGGATTCAACGCACAACAACTTTGCGAAACCATTTTGAAAGAAGGAGATCACAAAGACTACTTCGGAAAAGGACTACTCCTCACTCCAAAGAAAGGAAAAGACATATTCGGACGACCCCTCAACGAAATCGCACGAATGGCCAGAGAATCCAAATAAAACTGGAAGAAATGGCCCACTATTTGGGAGTGATGTGTATAACTATAATTTAACTTAAAAAATAATCACAATAATAACCTTAACTTAATTAACATATTCAAATATTACTATACTTTACTAAAAATTCACAAATCCCCAAACATATTGTAAAGATCGTCAAAAGACCTATCCAAAGTTTAGTTGATAATTGTAGGAATAGAAATATTTTCAATGTGTTTAGTTCCGTTTACTATACTAATACGCTTCAAGGAAACATTTTTTCTGCTACTCTAATCCCAACAAACTTCACAAGAAGCAGATTGATCGCAATTATTATATTTATCATCTTTCCTTTCCATTTATTAAATGATTTTACTCAAAGGCTCAAAGTCTTCTTCAACTTCTTTTATATCGTAAATGGGGTTTGGGTGGTTACGTTTTTGTGTTTGTGTTTTTATAAGCTTCTTCTTGGATATTGGAGCATAGTAGGACATTGTGTTCTGAAGTGGAAGAGAAATAAATAGGTTACTGTGACCAGTGAAAATTGACGAATGGAAGCAAAAAGATATAAAGTAATACAAAATAATTTACTAAATCGGAAGCTGATTTGGAATAGATTTAGACAACAGATATACTGCTAATTGAGTTTCTTTTGCTGTTATGCGAATTTTTACAAAATTGCAAAACGTCATTAATCAAATTATTCAGCTTGTTACACATAATGTTTCCGTTATCATATGAATAGTATCATACTCGTTAATAAAAAGTCTAAATTCAGAATAGATTTAGACACTTGATTTTGGGAAGAATTATAATTGTATTCTTAATTTATTGTTATACATATGTATTCATGTATTCGCAATAATTTAATAAACAAATTAACTTCAGGTTAAATAACACTATGCACCTATCGTCGTTAAACATATTGTTTACTCTAGACCTCACGATTCGCGATCCTATCTCACTGCTGAATATAATTTCCACTTCAAAACGAGAAAGTTGAACAAGAGCAAGAACAGAACGACTCTGATGCAGATGTGCAGCATCGAGGAGCTGGACGAGCCAAGCAACGTATCATACCAGAAAAAGATCAAGTCCGCTCAGCTTTCTGGCATAAACGACTCCGGAAGCTGCGAGGTACTCTGGGATCAGAGCAGCAAGGACTCGGTGGAGTTGATGAAGATTAAAATAGTAAACAACAGCAAGCAGATAACGAACATCAGCATCAACACGAGTCGGGAAAGTTTCAGTCAAAACGTAATAGAACAGGACGATCTAGACATCTACAGTATTTTCGACAACGTCAGCTTCTAGTGAGAATGGTATTTTCGTATCAACTGGAGGGTATTAGAGCACCAAAAATATAATATATGAAATTGTAAAATATTAATTGTTTCAATATATATTTCATTCTCTAGAAATGAAGAGAAGTAATCATTTTTATAAAAGGGTGTTATAGGAGTAATGTATCAACTATAAATTATAAACAACTAACTACATCACTTCGCCTGAATTGAAGTTACTCTTTCGTCGAGCCTTTCTTATCTTTCGCGCAGGTAGCGGACTCTGAAGTAGATTTGCGCCTTGGTCTTGGACACCACTATCTTCGCCAGTGTGTTGACGTCGGTGTAGAGCTCCATGCCTAGCTTCAAGAGCTGGTCTTCTGCTTGCGTCCACCTTTTCCGGCTGACGTCGATCTCCTTGAGCTCGCGGTCCAGTATCTGATGTATAACACAGTGGATTTCCTGGACCATGCAGATGTTCTGGATCAGTTGGTGCTTGATGCTGTTTGTTCTCATTCTGGAGTGGAATAGTAGTATTTACGTTCTTAATTGGCCCGTGTATAAATTGAAAAATAAACTTTCAAATTCCAGTTTAAACAAACTAAACAGTATTTAACGAATTGGAAAGTTTAAATAGAATAAATATTGCCTGAACACGTTAGGTTTGTATTAGTTCTCTCAAAACATTACAGTTACTCGTGCCTTTAATAAATGAACTGATTTTCAATGAACTTTGAAAAATATTTGTTCTGTTTTCTATATTTATTCTATTTATAGTAATATAAATGAAAGTTTTCACTTTAGGTCTTAGTTGACCTTTTAATATTCACCATACGTTTCCGAAGTGAATGTTGATATAATATTACAACAACAATAATTTCACTTGAACACACTAGTCTTTGAATATTTCGAAGAAGCTGTTGTTTGATGTGGATTATACACTAGTATTTCTCGTTTCGATAGAGATGTTCTTGTAGTTCTTGCTCCCGTTAACTATTTTGATCTTTGTCATCAGAACGTTCACTTTGCTGCTTTAATCCCAGAACAAGTCACAGGAGTTTGAATCTTCTTAAACTGTAGAGTTTTGCAGCCTCTTTGGGGAGAACATGATTTGTTCACCTGCCTCTTTCTACTCGAGAATTGAATCTAAGAGCTGTGCTTTGAACTTTTTGCACTTCTGTTTCTATTTAGTCATATGTAAAGTGGAAAAAGTAGACAGTAGTTTAAGTTGGTGGGTATAGAAAATGAATTAGGTATTTGTCTAGATACATTTCATATTATGTTTAAATATATTTGCAGAGATATGTTCTCTTACCATCAAAAACAGAATATATCATGATATTCTTTCTGCAAACGGGATTACTAAATATTATAATAGGATTAATATTTAGCGATAAGTTCAAAATATCATTCTTATCTGAGTAATCATTACAATCATCCAGTCTTCATTGTACTTCTTTAAAAACTGGCGCACTTTCCAACATTCTCGGCATTCACTTGAACTCTAGGCCGTCGAACAGATCGTAAAGGTCGTCCTAGGACATGTTCAGCGTGCCGTTCGTCGGAATGGAGATGTTCTCTATCACTTTGGACCCGTTCACGAGACTGATGCGCTTCAGCTGCACTTCGTTCCTGCAGCTCTTGTCCCAGCATATCTCGCAGGACGTGGACTCGATGGAGCTGTTGTTTACTTTCTTAACCAGGTTCAGGACTTTTTGAAGCGGCTCGAAGATCTCGTCTACCTCTTTGATGTCGTAGATCGGGTTCACGTGGTTTCTGGTCTGGAGCTGTGTTTTCTGGAGCTTCTTTCTGGACAGCGGAGAGTAGCACGGCATGTGGAGGTGGTGGTGTAATATTAAAACGAGCTAGCACGAGCAAAGCGATGTGTAAATGTAAATAAACAGTTAAACAAACTATATTATTCAAATTTCAATTTGTAATGTGGACTAATTCCAGTGCTTGAGCTCAAATTTAGCTTGTCGCTATAAAGCGGTAGTGCAAATTATCGTGTTGTTAAAGTAATTCGATGCTGAATTTATACACGGTTCAAATTTCAAATTCAAGCGAGTGACTCTAGTAAATTCAGTTAATAATACTATTTAATAATATGAATGGTTCTTGAAACGATGCTTCTGAAGGCTCTTTTCTTTTAAATACATTGTATCAAACTGTAATGCTTATTTAATTTACTAATTCCGAACGTAACTTTTTAGTATTTCTGGATCATACAATTATAGCATTACTATTATGGTTTTAACTTGAAATTTGAAAATATTACCAATCATTGATTCTAAAACCTCACAGGAACTTGACGTCGTTGAAGTAATTGTAGATGTCGTATTCGTCCTGTTCCACGACGTTTTTCGAGAAGCTTTCTGAACTGGTGTCGATGAAGATGTCCACGACCCGTTTCCGGCCCTCCACCACTTTTATTTTCTTCATCAAAACGTCGTTTCTGCTGCTCTCGTCCCAGAGCACGTCGCAGGAACTGGAGCCGGTCAGGTTCAGCGAGCGGCGGAGGCCCGCGACAGAGACCAGCGACTGCATCTGCTGCGAATCGGACGGTTCGTCTGTCTCGTCGATGCTGAACATCTGCGACAGGCGCGATGGCCGCTTGCTGATGGATGACGTGTTCTTCTTCCTCATTTGGAGTGGTCGTTAATACGTAGCTGGTGGCGCGGTTAGAACAAGGCGAAACTAAACATAGATTAAATATTATATTTGATTTGGTTGTTGAATTAGCAGAAAGCAAAAGATATATTTGCGTTCTTCTAAATTGCAGAAACCGAAGCGAAGGGGTTGAATCACAGTGGAATTTTCAGAATTCGATAATATTAAAATTTAAGGAAACCACCATATTTCAAATTGTAAAACAACCATAACATAACTAATACATATCTAATCACTAAAAGTTTCAGAATATTTCTCTGGTTATGTATTCCACGAACTCAGGCGCCACGAAGTCGTCCACGAACTATTATGCAACGATGTCGGACCTGCAGCTGTCCAGGACGCGCCTCAGCCTCCCGCACACCGCGGTAATGTACCCATCAACCGGCTTTGCTGGGTTGTACTTAACAATTAGCGGCTTCAGGAAAGACTCGAAAATGCAAGCGTCGAACTGCACGGTGCCGGGGCCCTCGAAGGCGTCCTGCAGCTGCTGGAAGAAGGCCTCGGAGTGCCGCTGGACCTGGTGCTCCGTCTTGGTCTGCACGTAGTCCGAGATCTGCTTGTACTGGGTTCTTTTAAATACGGACAGAGACTGGACGAAGAAGAACTGCTCCAGCTCGCTCCACCTGGCCGCCGGCTGTCGGGCGCTCTTCTCTTCGCGGTAGGATGTGTTTATATTGATTTTCGGATTTTCGCTTCCGAACGAGGTAACGAAGCTCTCAAACAGGGCGTATTCCGATTCCGAGTTCGTCGCCGAGATGCACGGGCACTGGAGCCCCTGCTTGTAGAGGTACACGGAGGGCTTTGTATTTTCGCTCTGGAGGCCGCCCAGACGCAGCTGTGGTAGCTGGTTTTGGAACGCCGGCTCCGGGCACGACAGCTCGTCCTCGATTTAGGTGATGCACGAGGCGTCCAGGACACTCTCGTCGCGGAGCTGGGAGCGCTCGAAAAAAGTCTCATAGGCCATGGCTTCGCTAATTTCATACGATATCATTTGAAGTGAGATTACGTTTGTAAACAACATGTATACTGCAAAGCAGATAATGTTTAAAAATATAATGCAGTTAGTGTAATGAATTGTAATGTAAATTGTCTAGCTTTTTAATATTACGCTCTATATACTAATTCTAGCTCCACAGTATTTTATTTTTGTAAATACATGAGTTATGTAAGGTGAGGTTCTATAACTTCAATCAAACATTGTAAACTTTGATGAGATTGGCGGTTTTGGTTGTTTTCAAATAGTATGTAATGTTTTACTGATATATTTTAGAATCAAGAGGAAAGGTGAGATCAGAGAAAAAGGATGACCAGAATAGTAATTTACAGTGTGATGTAATATGTTTTTGAATCAAAGATTGAGGGATTCGTTTATAGCCCTACATTTTTGCAATGAGTTATCACTGAGTTTAAATGCCGTGTTTTCCATTTCCGCCCTGATTGTGTTTAAACTTATGCATAAGACAGGGACAAGAATCTCTGTCTTACATTTTAGATACGTCTTTAAACCTGTTTTAAAACACATCGCATTTACCATATTTGCGGCGATATACAAACATTTTTTATTAACAATTCACACTACTCTGTAAATTTGGAACTCTCGTTTATATATTACTCCAAATACTGCCCATCATCATCTTTGTTTGTTCATCCCACTTCAGAAGATGAACTGGTAAATTAGCGAAGCCATGGCCTATGAGACTTTTTTCGAGCGCTCCCAGCTCCGCGACGAGAGTGTCCTGGACGCCTCGTGCATCACCTAAATCGAGGACGAGCTGTCGTGCCCGGAGCCGGCGTTCCAAAACCAGCTACCACAGCTGCGTCTGGGCGGCCTCCAGAGCGAAAATACAAAGCCCTCCGTGTACCTCTACAAGCAGGGGCTCCAGTGCCCGTGCATCTCGGCGACGAACTCGGAATCGAAATACGCCCTGTTTGAGAGCTTCGTTACCTCGTTCGGAAGCGAAAATCCGAAAATCAATATAAACACATCCTACCGCGAAGAGAAGAGCGCCCGACAGCCGGCGGCCAGGTGGAGCGAGCTGGAGCAGTTCTTCTTCGTCCAGTCTCTGTCCGTATTTAAAAGAACCCAGTACAAGCAGATCTCGGACTACGTGCAGACCAAGACGGAGCACCAGGTCCAGCGGCACTCCGAGGCCTTCTTCCAGCAGCTGCAGGACGCCTTCGAGGGCCCCGGCACCGTGCAGTTCGACGCTTGCATTTTCGAGTCTTTCCTGAAGCCGCTAATTGTTAAGTACAACCCAGCAAAGCCGGTTGATGGGTACATTACCGCGGTGTGCGGGAGGCTGAGGCGCGTCCTGGACAGCTGCAGGTCCGACATCGTTGCATAATAGTTCGTGGACGACTTCGTGGCGCCTGAGTTCGTGGAATACATAACCAGAGAAATATTCTGAAACTTTTAGTGATTAGATATGTATTAGTTATGTTATGGTTGTTTTACAATTTGAAATATGGTGGTTTCCTTAAATTTTAATATTATCGAATTCTGAAAATTCCACTGTGATTCAACCCCTTCGCTTCGGTTTCTGCAATTTAGAAGAACGCAAATATATCTTTTGCTTTCTGCTAATTCAACAACCAAATCAAATATAATATTTAATCTATGTTTAGTTTCGCCTTGTTCTAACCGCGCCACCAGCTACGTATTAACGACCACTCCAAATGAGGAAGAAGAACACGTCATCCATCAGCAAGCGGCCATCGCGCCTGTCGCAGATGTTCAGCATCGACGAGACAGACGAACCGTCCGATTCGCAGCAGATGCAGTCGCTGGTCTCTGTCGCGGGCCTCCGCCGCTCGCTGAACCTGACCGGCTCCAGTTCCTGCGACGTGCTCTGGGACGAGAGCAGCAGAAACGACGTTTTGATGAAGAAAATAAAAGTGGTGGAGGGCCGGAAACGGGTCGTGGACATCTTCATCGACACCAGTTCAGAAAGCTTCTCGAAAAACGTCGTGGAACAGGACGAATACGACATCTACAATTACTTCAACGACGTCAAGTTCCTGTGAGGTTTTAGAATCAATGATTGGTAATATTTTCAAATTTCAAGTTAAAACCATAATAGTAATGCTATAATTGTATGATCCAGAAATACTAAAAAGTTACGTTCGGAATTAGTAAATTAAATAAGCATTACAGTTTGATACAATGTATTTAAAAGAAAAGAGCCTTCAGAAGCATCGTTTCAAGAACCATTCATATTATTAAATAGTATTATTAACTGAATTTACTAGAGTCACTCGCTTGAATTTGAAATTTGAACCGTGTATAAATTCAGCATCGAATTACTTTAACAACACGATAATTTGCACTACCGCTTTATAGCGACAAGCTAAATTTGAGCTCAAGCACTGGAATTAGTCCACATTACAAATTGAAATTTGAATAATATAGTTTGTTTAACTGTTTATTTACATTTACACATCGCTTTGCTCGTGCTAGCTCGTTTTAATATTACACCACCACCTCCACATGCCGTGCTACTCTCCGATGTCCAGAAAGAAGCTCCAGAAAACACAGCTCCAGACCAGAAACCACGTGAACCCGATCTACGACATCAAAGAGGTAGACGAGATCTTCGAGCCGCTTCAAAAAGTCCTGAACCTGGTTAAGAAAGTAAACAACAGCTCCATCGAGTCCACGTCCTGCGAGATATGCTGGGACAAGAGCTGCAGGAACGAAGTGCAGCTGAAGCGCATCAGTCTCGTGAACGGGTCCAAAGTGATAGAGAACATCTCCATTCCGACGAACGGCACGCTGAACATGTCCTAGGACGACCTTTACGATCTGTTCGACGGCCTAGAGTTCAAGTGAATGCCGAGAATGTTGGAAAGTGCGCCAGTTTTTAAAGAAGTACAATGAAGACTGGATGATTGTAATGATTACTCAGATAAGAATGATATTTTGAACTTATCGCTAAATATTAATCCTATTATAATATTTAGTAATCCCGTTTGCAGAAAGAATATCATGATATATTCTGTTTTTGATGGTAAGAGAACATATCTCTGCAAATATATTTAAACATAATATGAAATGTATCTAGACAAATACCTAATTCATTTTCTATACCCACCAACTTAAACTACTGTCTACTTTTTCCACTTTACATATGACTAAATAGAAACAGAAGTGCAAAAAGTTCAAAGCACAGCTCTTAGATTCAATTCTCGAGTAGAAAGAGGCAGGTGAACAAATCATGTTCTCCCCAAAGAGGCTGCAAAACTCTACAGTTTAAGAAGATTCAAACTCCTGTGACTTGTTCTGGGATTAAAGCAGCAAAGTGAACGTTCTGATGACAAAGATCAAAATAGTTAACGGGAGCAAGAACTACAAGAACATCTCTATCGAAACGAGAAATACTAGTGTATAATCCACATCAAACAACAGCTTCTTCGAAATATTCAAAGACTAGTGTGTTCAAGTGAAATTATTGTTGTTGTAATATTATATCAACATTCACTTCGGAAACGTATGGTGAATATTAAAAGGTCAACTAAGACCTAAAGTGAAAACTTTCATTTATATTACTATAAATAGAATAAATATAGAAAACAGAACAAATATTTTTCAAAGTTCATTGAAAATCAGTTCATTTATTAAAGGCACGAGTAACTGTAATGTTTTGAGAGAACTAATACAAACCTAACGTGTTCAGGCAATATTTATTCTATTTAAACTTTCCAATTCGTTAAATACTGTTTAGTTTGTTTAAACTGGAATTTGAAAGTTTATTTTTCAATTTATACACGGGCCAATTAAGAACGTAAATACTACTATTCCACTCCAGAATGAGAACTAACAGCACCAAGCGCCAACTTATCCAGAACATCTGCATGGTCCAGGAAATCCACTGTGTTATACACTAGATACTGGACCACGAGCTCAAGGAGATCGACGTCAGCCGGAAAAGGTGGACGCAAGCAGAAGACCAGCTCTTGAAGCTAGGCATGGAGCTCTACACCGACGTCAACACACTGGCGAAGATAGTGGTGTCCAAGACCAAGGCGCAAATCTACTTCAGAGTCCGCTACCTGCGCGAAAGATAAGAAAGGCTCGACGAAAGAGTCGCTTCAATTCAGGCGAAGTGATGTAGTTAGATTCTTTTACAATTCTGTAATTAAATGTTGTTAAATGTTACCCCTAGGATAATTTTATCAAAATAATTATTCGTTTCTAGAGAGTAATGAAATATATTGAAATCCTCGTTAACAGAATAATTACTATTTACAATTTCATATATTATATTTTTGGTGCTCTAATACCCTCCAGTTGATACGAAAATACCATTCTCACTAGAAGCTGACGTTGTCGAAAATACTGTAGATGTCTAGATCGTCCTGTTCTATTACGTTTTGACTGAAACTTTCCCGACTCGTGTTGATGCTGATGTTCGTTATCTGCTTGCTGTTGTTTACTATTTTAATCTTCATCAACTCCACCGAGTCCTTGCTGCTCTGATCCCAGAGTACCTCGCAGCTTCCGGTATGATACGTTGCTTGGCTCGTCCAGCTCCTCGATGCTGCACATCTGCATCAGAGTCATTCTGTTCTTGCTCTTGTTCAACTTTCTCGTTTTGAAGTGGGAATTAAATTCAGCTATAAGCTAGGATCGCGAATCGTGAGGTCTAGAGTAAACAATATGTTTAACGACGATAGGTGCATAGTGATATTTAACCTGATGTTACAGTTATGGGAGGTGGAATTGCTTTTTCTTGTTTACTATGTGAGTAATTATATATTAAAATATTTTGCCACTTCTAATGCGGATGACAAATTCCAATAAATAATCTCAAGTTGGAGATTATTCATGAACTACCCATTAACACAAGAGGGCCAAAAATATGATTTCGATCGTATTAGACCATAATCGACTATTCAAAGTCGGTATTTAATATTCCAAAAAGGAAAAATAGAAATTACCACATGCAATAAAAGGACGGCAATGACAAAAATAAACGCGGTAGAAGATGTTTAGGGAAGGTCAACTAATTCACTTAACAAACTTAGGCAGTTCTGAAGCGTTTGTATTCTCTTCATTTCTGGGTCCAACGGATGAATTCATAAAATATTGTACCAATCTGAACTAGTTATATCACTTGTTTAAGATGTCCCTGTATAATTTCTACGTTTTAGTCAACAAAACTAATTTATGAAAGATTTTATCTCGAAAATATATGGTAGTTAAGCCTGATTGGAGAAAAGAATAAGAGGATCCAATGATTGGTATATGGACGCAATATGTAATTTATAACTAGTAGCGCAAGCACTGGACCTGCAGAGGACCTCGGTGTTCATCTTCAACTGGGTCAATCTGAACGATTTTAGGTATTTCTTAATCACGAAAAACAATGGAGGACTTTTTCTTTCAATCTCAACCGGGAGCTCAAGATGAAGTATTGGTACTTCGCTTAATTAGAATTATAATTCAGGTAGTTGCAGTCGCTTTCATTCTCAATATTCAAATAATGAATGCATTTTTGTTTCTTGAAGAATGGAATCAAGTGGGTTAGTCGGGCCCAGCATTAAATAATATATTGATGCTACTCTAAAACAATAGTTATTTTACTTATGATCTTCCACTTCCATTTCATAATGAGAAATCAATTTTCTTGATTGTTAAATTATACAACGTTAGGTAAAGTTGAAACTTATTATTGAAGTATATACAGAGTTATATACGTTAATTATTGTAGCACAGCTATCCAAGGCTCAACCAGGCCTTGATGTGATTGAAGCACTTTACAAATCAATAGTAAATAGAGTTAATGAGTGTATTGATGAGGAGGGAGAACACACTCATTATTGAGCCGGGCAGTGATATAAGTAAGATTCAAATAATAAACTTCATTCTTCTTCCTAATTCAAAAAAGCATTTCGAGGGCCCACCACTGTAATTTGTTTATTAAAATATTACGAATACATGTATAAAATCATAACTAAGGAATACAAATTCGCTCTTTTAACAAACTCGCTCTTTTAAATTCATTTGTCTAAATCATTCCGAATGCTAATCACTTTCCAAATATATTCGTTTAAGTTTCTTCTATTCACTAGATGCAACCAGCTATCTCTTTCCACTTCAGAACACAATGTCTTATTATGCTCCAATATCAAAGAAAAAGATAATAAAAGCTCAAACGTAAAAACGCAATCAACTGAGCCCTATGTATGACATTAAAGAAGTTGAAGAAGACTTTGAACCTCTAAGTAAAATTATTTAATTGATGGAAAGAAAAGATGATAAATATAATAATTGCGATCAATCTGCTTCTTGTGAAGTTTGTTGGGATTAGAGTAGCAGAAATAATGTGTCTATGAAGCGTATTAGCATAGTAAATGGGTCCAAACATATCGAAAATATATCAATTCCAACAATAAAAAATGAAACATAAGACTAATCCTTTGACGATCTTTATGATATATTTGGAGATGTTGATTTTAAGTGAAATATTAGTAGATTGCTCACAAAATTTATACGATCTTTTAAATTTACGTTTATAATCATTTATATAAATTTATGGTGTGATGTCTTCTTTTTATATGTGATTATTCCTGTACACTGTTTTATCAGACAATACATTCTTTTAAAACAATTCATAAATGAAATACAACTAAGATAAGTTTGTTAATAACATTAACTTAAACTTACATAAGACGATAATCTAAACTTTTTAATTAGTCTCATTATTGGTAATAAAACTGCGTTTAGTGGATATTTGGTAAAGTTTAAATATAGTTGAGTTTCATTTCGTGTTTATCCGCTACAAAGATTACAAAGACTACAAAAAGAACTGAATCTCATTATCTTCTTCCTATTTTTATCTGTGCATTTTACACACACAAATTAAACCACTCCATATTATGTCCCTCTTAATCTAGGATGCTCTCTTTGAGGAGTTCGACGACGAGTTCAACATTTTCAACAATAGCTCCTCCGCCTCAACCTCCGCCCCTATAATCCTCCTTAACTCCCCCTTAATCCACAAATTATCCATTTAATCCTCCATTTAACCACAAAATAACAACAATAGTCAAAGTAGCACCGTTTTGAAGCCGAAAAAACGAAAGAGCCCGAGCAAAAAGTTCGTGTGGGCGCCCGAAACGCACTTCAAATTCGTGCGTCTGGTTGCAGTTTTGGGCCTGAAAACGGTGAAACCGAAGCAACTTTTCTGTTATTTGAGCCAATTCGGGTTGAGCTGCGAACAAATCGGCTCACACTTGCAAAAGTACAAGCTGAAAATTTAGTGCATTTACCAACTGATGGGGTTCGAAGAATTCGAGAACTGGATGCACGCTGAGGAATACGCTTCTGAAATTTGCTAGAAATGGACCGAGAAGGGGTTCAACGGGTACACTGTTGAAGAAATCAGACGAATCGCTGGAATGTGAGTGTGTAGAATTTATTTAGATCTTTAGTTAGTTTTTATTTAGATAATTTCATAATTTTCAAATAGAAGTATACAATTTAAGTGCTAATAATCTATTTTTCATCTAATTTTTTCCTAATGAAAAGTATTCAATTAATTCAATAGGATCCAAATTAGATTTACAAAAACATTTGCGAACATCACCAAAATACTCTAAATAACACATATCTTTGTAAATTATACGAATTTGTGAATTCAAAAAAGATTTAATCTGATTCACTTAATTCCACTTTGTACCGCACATGCCCTCATATTTCTTGCGTTGCACCAATAGTCAAAGTCCACTCCCATATGAAACTAATTCGAGGAGGCAAGAAGAGGTCCCCGTTGGCCCAGACCCAGCTGAACAACATCTTCAGCATCGAAGAGCTGGACGAGCCAGTTGCTGATCATAGGCCAGAACTGAAGTCCCAGAAGTCGAACGCGAACGAGTCCGAGAGCTGTGAGGTTCTATGGGATCAGAGCAGCAAGGACTCCGTCATGATGAAGAAGATCCGGTACGTCCAGGGCAAGAAGCGCATCGTGGACATCAGCATCGACACCAGCTCAGAGAGCCTGGTGAGAGACCTCGTTGAAGAAGATGAGTTCGAAATCTACTCCATTTTCGACAAAGTATAATTCGTGTGAGAATATTTGCAGTTTATATACATATTCAATAAATACAGATAATTATCTAAGTAAATTATAATAACTAGTTTAATTTAGGGCTGGTTTTTGTGCGCAAAAGTACGCATTTTGAAATTAATGGGCGCAAGGAACAAATGTGTATCGGTTTTTCTTATTTGTTCGCAAATTTTTATTTTGTGTGCAGATATTTTGAGATATGGGGAGATTTCATTATTCATACAAATATTTATACTTATAATAATATGTATGTCATTATATTGAAAATATTTTCACTTTAATATAATATGTAACAACTAAATATCAAGAACTGTACTGATTACAGTAAAATTTGAATAAATATAATGTAATCAACTATTTTAATAATAGTAATATATATAAAACAAGAATAATATGTATTTAACATTAATATTAATTAACTAAGAATAATTTTTGACAAAACATAATAATTTCGTAAAATCACAATCTATAATATACCAAATATTTCAGTCAGTACTACAATGCAACTATAAGTAAACACGATGACTAACAAGAAGTTTTTACTTCAATAATAATTATTTATGATTTAAAAGATTTAAATTTGTTTAGCCACAAACTGTATGAGTGAAACTTTTGTTGATTTATTTATGCATACACTGTAGTGATATATGCAATAATTTTTGAACAAGTTACTTTATATTTTCACTCCAACATATAAGACTTTTATGTATCTTCGTATGGTTGTAAAGTTAGCATATTAACAATATTTAATATTACAATAAGTAATACTAACTCGAAATATAGCATTTAATGACAAAACTGAAGGATATTTATAAGAAATTAAAATTAATGTTCGCATTTTGAAATATATGTGCGCATGCGCACGTATGTACTCTGCGCACACTGTGCGCATTTATTATTTTGTACGCATTTTGCGCACAAAAACCAGCCCTAGTTTAATTACTATAATACGATATAAATAAACGGTAAAGTTGATTTATATTGTATATTTAGATATAGTGTAAATAATGATACCATGATTTATTTTCTAACATCATGTATTGCTAAAGTGGTAATTAAAAAGTATTGGGAAAATTAAATATTTGTTCGACAATATTCCATAATTTTACAAATACTTTACAAAAATCATTATTCATTTCATCATCATTTTCGCATTCTAATAAAATTTAGATTTTTTTGCCTTTTTGATTGCTTCTTTTTCTGTTTTGAGTTGGAATTGAAGTTGTTCATCAGTCATGTCAATATCGAATGATTGCAATGTGTAAGTTGGCTGAGTTGCGGTGTTGGTGTTTTTTTGTAATTTTATTTCTGCTATTCTGCTTCTTTAGTACTGGTTTGATAAATGCGCTTCCATTTACATTAATTGGAGGTTTGAAAAGTTACAGTGATAAGTACCACATCATCAACATTCATTTTGTTTTCCACTCCAATTCTGGATGTTGGGAAGCAAATTCAATTAATGACAGTACATATCAAATATGAAATTGAGGCAAAAAATTAAGGTTAACTGAGACTCTGGACCTTGAAATTACGAGGAATATAAAAAATATTTTGAATAAAAGATGAAACTGATACGCATGTTCAAATGAATTGATCAAAGCGAAACAGGAGTATGCTGGTATGGGACCGTTTAATAATTTTATTTAATCAACTGTATACAGCTAGACACTGCAAAATTCTAAAAGAGCTTAATAAAGTCTTTTATAATAGTAAATCTGATTTTCAGTTTCAGATCTATATTCGTCATCTTTCTTGAGTAGATCATACCACACTTGAGTCACTTCAGAAATTACAAGAATCGTTCCAGTTCAACTATTGAATGAAATTTACTTTACTGTTCAAGATTTTTCACCAGCTTTAAACACATATAACTGATAACAGGCTGCAATTATCAATAAGTGTGACTAACCCTATATATAGCGTGGACCTTCAAAAATATTCCAACTTTCATTTCATTCATTAAGAATTACGAAATCGGAAAATATAACTAGTTCGCTTAGCCAACAATAATTAACTGAATAAATATTTGGTATAAGACTATATCATAAAATGTATTGATCTCAGTCAATTCAAGTAAAGAATATAATTAAAAAGATATATCATTCTATTTCTTTCAACAGCCATCATCATTTATTTAGTAACTTGTTGTATTATTTCTAATTTAAAATAAGCAATTGGTTAAAGCTACACCATTCATACTTGAAAATCCTAAAGATTGTGAATTAGATATAGAAGTTTGAATTTATGTCATTCCTTTTGTTTGAAATTGTACTAAAAAGTTAGCTAAAATACTGGAGCCTCCATATTCTGTTTAAATAGAATATGCATTTGAATTTAGTATTATTAATTTATTATAGGAATATTACGATCTAACTGTTCCTATTAACGAACTACAATATACTGAACTGACTGAAAAAGATTATAATACTAAGTTGGAAACGTTAGTATCAAATAGAGTCACATTTGAACTTACATAGAATCCAATGGCACCCCCTACAACAGTATCTTTATTTACTGTTCTAGCTGATAAATTGGAATCAGTAATTGAAGAATCTACCAAAGTTGAATTAGTAAAAGAATAATATCCTACTAAGCCACCCATGTACACTGCGTTAGTATTTAGTGCTGTAAACTAAGAAGTTATAACTTTACAACTTGTGGTGTTTGTATTTGACAACTCTACTAAACCATATATACCTCCTATATTTGAACAATCACCTAGCTGATTATTTTATGAATTGAGTGTAGTCATCAAAACTTCAACTTAAATTATTGTTTCATTCATTCCACTAATATGTGCATTTACAGCACTTGCAAATGAATATGTTGTAGAAATAGAGGTGATATTAGATCCAAATACACTTATACTATCGATATAACTTGTATTACTTTTTTAAGTACTGCATATTCCAGCTGCGAACGATTATTTATATTTTGAAATTGCAAATATTTATGTATTATAAATAACTATCTGACTTAATTGTAACATTGTTGTTGTCAACTAAGAAGATATGCCACTACTACTAGATTCGTTTGAACAATTAACAGATATTACTGAATCAATAAGTTGTACTTAATATATATTAATATTAGAATTATAGTACTAAGCTAAAAATCCACATGCTAATCCCCACATAGGTCCTATAAAATATGGAGTTGTCTAATTTAAAAATAATTCGTCAGATGATTGTACAACAGTATTTCTAACTGAACTATATTTAACATCGACTAATCCATAAAAACCTATGCTAACTATACCACCCGCCTTTGGATAACGGGAATTACAATATATAAAAGAGAATTTTAGTTCTACATAGGATATATTAACAGTATTATACTTATGAGCTATAGATATGAAACCTGACGATGTGCCTTCTCCTAAAATAGATTATGCGTCAGTTGTTATTTCATTTATATTAACCATAGTAATAACAATATCAGAATAAATAAAATATCCTATAATTCCTCCAGTACATGCTACTCTAATTTCTGATAAAGAAAACAAAGAAGAGTTAAATAATTCGACATTTCTAAAATAATTATTAGTGACATTATAAATACCAGCAACAAATCCAGATACCATAGTCCAATATTAGGAGCTTCCGTTAACGTATAAATTTGATACTCTTGATTGAATTACAGAAATATAACCAAAGAACTAGTATCCGATTACTCCTCCTAAATTGACAGCGTACGATAGCAGTGAAGTAATATTTGTTTTATCGATTGTCATTTACTAACATTTCAAATTTGAATTATAAGTGGATCCGAATACTGTTCCTATGCTATTATTATTCACTGATGCGTAGCAGTGAGTGATATATTATTGAAGTTAATTTAGTTAACAAATACATTTGAATTAACCGACGAACCCACCAGAACTGAGATGTTGGTTGCTGCAACGACAGAAATATTCGAAAAAGTTGATGCATTTACAACCAGATTCTTGCTATTTGATTGGCCTATCAAAGCTGATATATTGCCTTCAGTACTGTCATAAGCACTTTTAGACGAAGAAGCAAATACAACATCGATGTTTACGAAAGTAGCGTTTTGAGAGCTTGATGAAATTATTCCAACGGTTCCGACATTGGAGAAACTGGCACTTCCGCTATAAATATTATTAATTTTGGCGTTATTGATTGATAGCTTACCACCAATATTTCCGATCAACCCGCTTGCGCTAATTTGTTATCCGCTCACAGTCGCATCATATCCAACTTAGCACAAGTTAGAAATAGATACAAATGAATCTTAAATAGTTGAACCTATAATCTGACCGGAATTTGCTATGAATTATGTTTAGTGCATCTAGAACTGCTAGTTGACTACATTGAGAATAATTACTTATGATTTTAATACAATATTGATGAATCCACCGTATTAAAAGTTATTAGCGGCGCTTGAAACAATTTTTGAAATAAGATTTGTCGATACTTAATCGATTCCTACACTGAGAGTTAATTGCTTAAACTGAACAAAACTTAGCTCCACATAAGAAAGTAAGAACGATGACTAGTTTCCAAACTGGATTTAAGAAGGCTTGAAGTTAAGTTAGCTGATATATACCTGGGAATTCAGTGTTACTAATACACACAATGAAAGCTGGTGGGTAGTGTAGTACTTACCCAACACTTGGTACTTGTTGATATTCAAGGATCCGCTGGCGCTTCCAATCAGAGTTAAGTATCCGCTGGACACGGTGTCACAGTTGATATTTATAAGCAACTCGCGAATGTTAGAACCGACCGAAATTTTCTGTACTAAGTTCAGCTGGTTGCTCGCCGCTACCGAAACTGAAGTTGAAGCTTTGGACTGGATTGTTACGGATACCAACAGTTTCATGCTGGAATCGGATATTATGGAGCCAGAACCAGTCGATTAAGACCCAAGCTGTACTTTCAAGTTGTAAAAGTAAGATTGCGATTTATACAACTGGAACCCGGTTTGAAGAGAGAAATCGGCTATATCCAGGAATGCGTTATTCACAGATATTGTTTCAAATACAAACGAGGTGGAAAAGTTGGAGAGCTGGATGTTGTGAGTAACTGATTGAATATCGAACTATTGCATGAAACTCTGTTGCATACACACGAACTCAGCTATGTTGAAATTAGATATTTCTGTGTCTTGGCTTTCTTGATCGATGCTTGATGCGATTATTTGGTTTTACAGGTCGTTGATTGTGTTTTACATTTACAAAATAGTTGCATTCTAGTTACTAAGCGATATATTAGTTTAATTAAACTAACTGTCAATACTGCTAAAATTAGTAGAAACAGCTGTGTTTGTGTTCTGTATTGATGTGTTCAACGAGTTTATTATATTCATGAAACTAGAGTTTTAATCGATAATAGATTGGTTCAGAGACTTTGAGGTATTTACCAAACTTTGAACATTATTGTTAGTTACAGATAATGCGGAAGCGATGGTGGAACTATTAGATGCAATGTTTTGATCCAGCTGCTGAATTATGGTCAAAATGGAGTTCTATAACTGAGAAGTATTTCCAATTATGTTCTGGTCGGTTAATATATTCTGCTATTGTATTTCATTTGCAAGTGTAGCTAAATTAGTGTTCACGGTATTGTTTATGTCTATGATAGATAAATTAAGTTTAAGCAACGCAGCTTGCACTTTGTCGTTAATTTAAGTATCCCCAAGTGATTTTTGAATGTTGGTCAACGTCAACATAACGTCAACGCAGGTCGATTCATTCAGCATATAGCCTTCGATGCATACACATTACTCGCCATCAAACGCGAATGGAGTCACACATAATATGGTGAAGTTAGTCTAAATATATTAAGAATGCATTAGATCGAACAAGCAAATTCCATATGTGTAGTACATACCAGGTTCACAAATATTTTAACATTCATTTGTAATTTAATGTGAAAATACAAGAGCAGTTTGATTAAATACAGATGGACTTAGTATATTTGAACAAATGTACACATTACTAATAATTATCTATGTATTATATTTAACAAAACTTGAAACAAATGACTAATTGTTTTACCGATCATTACCAAGTATTTTAACATTTGTTAATGAAAATAAGGTTAGTATTGACGTAATATTATGTACAATACCAGATGATAGATAACTATTGAATCTATATTGGATTGAAGTAGAATCTAGAGAAATGTTTTACATTGATAATAACATTATAACAGAAAGTGTTTATCCATTAGCTATAAATATGAGCTAAGAATTAAGTACAGATATATCACATTGCAAACATATTAGCGCCCCTTCCTATATTTTGAAATCAATTGAAATATTTATTAATGATTGTTGAATTTATTATATTGTTTAAGTGAAACCAAAAACAGCAAAATTATAGTTGTTGGAAATAGTAGAATAAATAGTAGATTATTAAACGTTATTCGAGTTAATAAACAAATTGTATTGCTTATTCAGTGGAGCGGTACTCATTTACATATTTCTATTTACCAAAATATTCGTAAGTTGTTTTGTTTTGTGACAGTACGAGAACTGTTGATTATTTATAATTATGTTGTTATAACATAATTAGTTAAGCTGTTCTTATCCTAAAGCTTTATATATTATAATAGAAGACAACATTATTCTATATTTTAGAATGGAACTAAAGTTAATTCATAAGCTACATAAAATTCTGAATCTTTGAATATCTAATTAATTTGGGAAGCTTGGGAAACAACTAAGCTTAAACAAGGAGATATGTTATTTAAACTTTGTCACTGCATTTTAAACTCCTCGGCTTATTCTATTAAAAATTTCATTAAATTCTATTTTGAGTTTTTGTATTCTTTGGAATATATTTAGAATCAGGTGGAACTCAAGGAACGGTCCAGGCATCAAATAGCACAGATTATTAACAAGTATAAGGTTAACGAATTTCCCTCGAATAGTCCTCACTCAGCATCCGAAATCCCCATTTCCACACGCGTAACTGAGAGCTATCTTAGCTCATAACATGTGCCTCTACACACACGCTATAAAATACCATCGTTAGATGGCAGAATATTTTCCTCTACTTTAATAATCAATCTAGTGATTCAATTTTTCTCTTCAATTTGCTTCTTCAATGTTTGCTTATACTTTTAATCTATCAGTTTTTGATACACGATCCAGTTATCATGGCCCTCACGGAGCCAGTTCCGATAGCAATTATTTAGTCAAAATGACAGCTGCCAAGTTCCTTGTATGAATTTTTGGTTGAAGTTTCCTTACTTATAACCTCCAAACGACTTGTTTCCGCCTTAGTTTTGCTTATTGAAGTTGGTCTAGCCTATTGGTATTTTTGTTTTTGTGATCTGAACGATTGGTTGTTTTGTTTGAAGGACTTCTTCATTGAGCTTGAACATGATTAGATCAGAGATTGAAGTGCTTCAGAGGCTTCCGATATAGCACTATAATCTGCTTTATCAGGCTTTCGATGATCGGTTCGATGAGTATTTTATTCCTTCCTATGCGGCTGCTCTTAGTAGTGCGAGAAGTTTCCCGTCCGCGTTGTATTCAAATTTTATGTGGACAATCGGCACTCCGCGAATTCTTGCAGCGTTGACGGCATGGAAACAGATCATTTTCGCTCGAAAGACCGGAATTTCAGATGCAATAGTACTAGACCGCCGCATAAATCGCGTAAAATATGCCGGCGCGTTGGAAAGCGACTCTTGTTTTTATGATTCTTCATGCAACAAACTGTTTGCGTTGAAAGGCAATTCATACCAACAATGTCCAAAATAATAAGTGCAAATATATTAAAGCAGGACATTTAGCAGAAGTTCTGCAACAAAAGCTTGTTCAACCTCACTCGTCATTCATCAGCGTTTTTAAAATATTATCAAATTCTTGTTTACTTCTGAAATGACGAAGAAACCAACGATTTTGGCCATAAACTACTTTTGTTGTGAATCACAAGAAAATTATAAACAAATTGTGGGATTTCCTAATTCAGAAATTAAAAATTTGAGTTCTTTCAAATGATACAACCAACAAACGGTTTCACGCGGTATTACTGCAACAATTGTATTTCCCGATAGCCAGTATTGAATTTGGAGACCGAGATTGGAAATTCTTTCCAAACAAAACAGTCCGCCCGGCTGAACGGCAAAAAGAGGACTACTTTGTACGCATTTTATCAAAACATATATTTGCGGAGAGAAATGTGAATGTTATGAGCTGAAGAAACAGATGAGACGGCAGGGCCATCTGGTAGTTCTCAACGCGCTTCCTACTGAGCCAGTATCTACGGGGCGTCGTGAATACGCATTATCTCGTCCGCGTTGTATTTCAAAATTTTATGTGGACAATGGCACTCCGCGAATATCTTTGCAGCGTTTGACGGCATGGAAACAGATTCATTTCGCTCGAAAGGACCGAATTTCAGATGCAATTAGTACATAGACCGCCGCATAAATCGCGTAAAATATGCGGGCGCGTTGGAAAGGGATCTCTTGTTTTTATGATTCTTCATGCAACAAACTGTTTGCGTTGAAGGCAATCATACCAACAATGTCCAAATAATAAGTTGCAAAATATATTAAAGCAGGACATTTAGCAGGAGTTGCAACAAAAGCTTGTTTCAACCTCACTTCGTCATTCATTTCAGCGTTTTTTTAAAATATTATCAAATTTCTTGTTTATTCTTGAAATGACGAAGAACAACATTTGCATTGAAACTACTTTTGTTGTGAATCACAAGAAAATTATTAAACAAATTGTGGGATTTCTAATCAGAAATTAAAATTCTGAGTTCTTTTCAAATGATACAACCAACAAACGGTCACGCGGTATTACTTGCAACAATGTATCTTCCCATAGCCAGTATGAATTTGGAGACCGAGATGAAATTCTTCCAACAAAACAGTCCGCCCGGCTGAACGCAAAGAGGACTACTTTGTACGCATTTTATTCAAACATATATTGCGGAGAGCTGTGAATGTATGAGCTGAAGAAACAGATGAGACGGCAAGGGCCATCTGGTAGTTCTCAACGCCGCTTCCTACTGCAGCCAGTATCTACGGCGTCGTGAATACGCATATCTCGTCCGCGTTGTATTCAAATTTTATGTGGACAATCGGCACTCCGCGAATTCTTGCAGCGTTGACGGCATGGAAACAGATCATTTTCGCTCGAAAGACCGGAATTTCAGATGCAATAGTACTAGACCGCCGCATAAATCGCGTAAAATATGCCGGCGCGTTGGAAAGCGACTCTTGTTTTTATGATTCTTCATGCAACAAACTGTTTGCGTTGAAAGGCAATTCATACCAACAATGTCCAAAATAATAAGTGCAAATATATTAAAGCAGGACATTTAGCAGAAGTTCTGCAACAAAAGCTTGTTCAACCTCACTCGTCATTCATCAGCGTTTTTAAAATATTATCAAATTCTTGTTTACTTCTGAAATGACGAAGAACAACGATTTGCCATGAAACTACTTTTGTTGTGAATCACAAGAAAATTATTAAACAAATTGTGGGATTTCTAATCAGAAATTAAAATTCTGAGTTCTTTTCAAATGATACAACCAACAAACGGTCACGCGGTATTACTTGCAACAATGTATCTTCCCATAGCCAGTATGAATTTGGAGACCGAGATGAAATTCTTCCAACAAAACAGTCCGCCCGGCTGAACGCAAAGAGGACTACTTTGTACGCATTTTATTCAAACATATATTGCGGAGAGCTGTGAATGTATGAGCTGAAGAAACAGATGAGACGGCAAGGGCCATCTGGTAGTTCTCAACGCCGCTTCCTACTGCAGCCAGTATCTACGGCGTCGTGAATACGCATATCTCGTCCGCGTTGTATTCAAATTTTATGTGGACAATCGGCACTCCGCGAATTCTTGCAGCGTTGACGGCATGGAAACAGATCATTTTCGCTCGAAAGACCGGAATTTCAGATGCAATAGTACTAGACCGCCGCATAAATCGCGTAAAATATGCCGGCGCGTTGGAAAGCGACTCTTGTTTTTATGATTCTTCATGCAACAAACTGTTTGCGTTGAAAGGCAATTCATACCAACAATGTCCAAAATAATAAGTGCAAATATATTAAAGCAGGACATTTAGCAGAAGTTCTGCAACAAAAGCTTGTTCAACCTCACTCGTCATTCATCAGCGTTTTTAAAATATTATCAAATTCTTGTTTACTTCTGAAATGACGAAGA